>JACEFZ010021973.1:105000-175000 GCA_014155875.1 Cepaea nemoralis | reverse complement strand
CGTCTGCACCGTTATGTCACGTGGTTAACACTCTTGCCATACTTAACAACAATGTTGACAGGTTACAAGACAGTGGCAGGGTTATTGTAATTTCTATCACTTTTTTAAGATTTTCATTTAAAGCCACCTCGTGGATACCAATGACAGGTGATAGCGCAGTGTCAGTGGTCTTGTTTCACGGAAACAGTAATGTTGTAAATGAAAATAAAATCTGTCATTTCTGCCTATTGTACCAGGTGGTGTAGGACAGGCAGGTCTTGAGCCCGAGGAGTCCAGGCTGCCTGGCTAATGCTATCGCTGCGAACTGTGCAGATTTTGTTTTTATTTTTTCCGGGTTCGAATCCTCGGTAAGGTATTAGAATTTTTTTTTTTTTTTTTGGTCGGGGGCACAAACCGACACGGTTTGCGGCGACTGCACTAGCCAAGCGGCCTTAATTCCTCAGGCTCAAGACCCCCCCCCCCTCCCTCTCCCCCATTCCTCCCTGCCATTCATAGCAAGGTGCTATAGGCAGTAATGTCAGTTTTATTAATGTCATCAATGAAAAGGTTGGTATCTATTATACAAATATATTTTTTAAAGTTAGTTAGCATGACCTTTACAGGACGTTGTATTCAATCGCACCATTTTTAAGCTATTAGTGATTTACTTTCTGCTCAGTAGTTTGCCATAGCTTGTGAATTACTTTTCTGTTGTTTGTACACAATTCACGTTGCACCTCTTCTCCGTCCCTGATCAAGAAAAGCTTGTAACATAAAGCATGTGGCATTTGCATATAAACAATCGACGTCATGTGACAATTAGATGTAAACAATCGAAGTCATGTGACATTTAGATGTAAACAATCGTAGTGTGGTAAAATCTCCGCCGGGGAGCAAGCACGACAGGAGGCTACTGATAATCAGAAGAGGTTCCGCCTCGCTGAATGTTTCGACCCCTTTACTTTCTTTAAACTCTCAGGGGGCGGGCCCGTCTGGGTCATGACTCCCAGACGTTTTTCTCCTGTCGTGCGTATTCATTGAGACGTTTCCTTTGTCGAAATCGCTAAGTGTAACTGCTCAGAAGTCATCCCACCCTCGGGGGGGGGGGGGGGGCATTGGGCATCGAGTGCATCTATCAACGTTGGTACTGCACCATGACTGTCAAACTGTCATTTACTGCCTATATAGTACCTTGAGGTGTATGGCAGGGGGTCTTGAGCCTGAGGAATTAAGGCTGCCTGGCCAGTGCAGTCGCCGCGAACTGTGCGGGTTAGCGTGTTTTCTTTTTGCCCGCGACAGAAAAAAATTCATACCTTACGGAAAATTCGTCTCTTAATCTCCCGAAGGAGAATCCAGCATTGTAGCCATTCGGCCAGCGGCTTCCCGCAGCGACTGACAGTGGGAAAGCCAGCTTATTCCCTCGGCAGTTGGCCGCAGCCTTCGCAGCTGCGGAACGTGATCCGTGCAAGAGGTACAACTCCATCACAAGCGGTCGTTGCCGGCGCCATGCTACAGAGGTTCGATTTGTCTGGCAATTCGATCCGGGTGATCGCTACACCCAGTTTGGGTGCTCTGTTCATCCCTGGTGGGATGGCTACCGGGTAACAGTCATATGCATTTAGATGCAAACAATAGCAAATAAGCTATTTATTATTTATATTTACACAAGTAACATTTAAACAAAGCTTACGTCTTCGAGCTCTCATCTGATTGGCAAGAAAGTCATGTTTGGCTTGGCTATCGTCTTGCACCAGTCTGCCACCGTAGCCATTACACACGCCCTAAAGATCAAATGATGATGAAACAATTACTGAAACCGGATTGTTTCTGCAACAACGCGAATGCTTCAATTTAATGGAGCAAAGATCATAAAAATACAATGAATGTAATGAAATAAAACACGAAAACCTTCTCCACAAAGAAGAAAAAACAAAATAAAAATGGACCACACATGAAATTCTAGATCTTACTGGAATCAAGAACCAAGGAATCCCGTCTGTAAAGTTAAAGCAATATAAATTATAATAGTACTTTTGTCCATACATACATGGACATTGAGATTAATATTCGTTGTTATTTTAACATCATCATCCAGTGCTTGTTCGACTGTGAAGGTGGTAACTAAGTAAAGTAAAATACGAGGGGGATTCAAATGAAAATCTGAAATGTTTTATTGTTTTTTTTTTGTTTTTTTTTGGTAAATATATACTGAAAATATAAAGAACACATGTATAATTTTTCAATGTAGTCACCACTGTGTTGAATACATGTCCGCCATCGCCGATAAAGTGCTTGGATTTTTATACAAAATTTGACTCTGGGGAAATTACTCGGTGTGCATGACCCGGTCGTGAATAGTCTGTCACAGGCGTCACGCCTTTTTTGAAATCCACGGTACCTGTTCCATCTGTAAAATAACCATTGTCTGCATACATCAAATCACACTACATTTATCAACTATAGTGTGAGTTTTAAACTACTTTCAATTAGCAAATCGAGTTACCGGACATATCAGTGTGCTTGAAAATGAGAGTTAATCAGCTTTCAGCAATCCCGATGCAGTCGACACGCTATACAACGTCCTATTCGGCAATTTCTCAACAATTCATAAACTACGGTCATAAAATTAATAAAGAAAAGCGTTTCTAAAACGGTATTCAATGTACAATAAATAATTGTTTAAATATAGAAACCTTAACAATTAGTCTGACCCAGCCGGTTTTGTGCACACAGAACGAGTTCGTTTTAAATTTGAAATTACCCTAGGGATAACAAATACTCCATACTTGGACAACACATCTGATTATGCGTCTTAAGTATTTCATTCAAAGTAATATTCATTTATTCACTTCATATTATATATAGCTCTGCCGTTTGCACCTGACGAGATGCAGTGAAATATGCCAGGCAATAAACCATGCAAATATTCTTTGTGCCTTCTATGTTTAAACTCACTGAGGGAGTATATTGGTGTGATCATATTATTCATCAAATTATTTGCATTTACCTAGAAACGACAGCTTTGTCTTCAGCTTCCTTCTTGTTCTATTGATCCAGTGTCCATGATTCCCACACATACAATAGTACGGGGAATATATAAAATTGTACACCTCGTATTCTGACTTCTACCAACATGGATAAGTTAGTAAAAAAGAAAAACGTTGTTCATCACATGGAGATCTGCCAATACGTTGATTGTAATGCTTGTTATTCTATTTTACTGTTACCGTTGTTACCTATAACCCAGGATAATATAATCACTCTACTTGTTTCAGTATTATTCCATTTTAACAGATCCCTAAATGTCTGACAAGGATCAATTTGTTACCTCAGTAGATGAGTGCTTTATCCCTGTTGTATTCTATTCATGGAGACAGTAGGGCTTGCTGCACGCTTAGGGGTGTATTGAAAGTATAGTGCCAACGCCCGTGATTTAATGCCCTATCAGTATCACTGTTGGACACGTGATGTTCTCAATAGCACGCCTGCCTCCATTACTTCCTTGAATTTGTGTGGTACATATCTAATCCATCGTGGACCTGACGTGTCAGTTTACTTCTTTAAATCAAAGACTGAAGAATAATTCGAATAGAGGACAACCGGGCTCGTAGGCAAACGCGCTAATAGCTGTACCACTACAAAATGGATTGTGACAATACAACAATCCACTTACCAGAGCCTGATACCAACTTAAAGAGTCATCACTGAAGGAGTAACAGGAATCACCGAACCCTACCCAGCCCAGAGGGCAAGCTCCCACGGCTGCAAGAAAAAATTACATACGAGTATATTTGAAAACGGATCTGTATGTGCGTATATGGATGTTAGTTGCATGACCTTCACAGGATGTCGCAATCAACCCCAGCGTGTTGTTGGCTGTTTGTAAACTTCTAGGTAATTTTATATTCAATGGTTTGCCATTGCTTTCTCAACGACCGACGTTCATTCATTCATTCATTCATCAAATGCCTTGCCAACTGGCGTAGGCGATCATGTTTCTCCACAAATTGCGATCGTCCAGAGTATGCGTGAATTTTCTCTCGCTGTCCATCCACAAATATGTCCAGTCGGCCTTCTTACGATATGGCTAAAAATTATGACTGCCTCTTTCTGTGTTTGTACCTTAGACTCCCTCAAAATGGCCATACCGTGTTACCAATCAATAGAGGCGGTCTATAACAATGAACTTTAAAGAATATGGATCAGCCAAATGCATTCCACCAACAACTGTACAGAAATTCACTAACCCCACCCTATTACTTGTATTATACATTAATCCTGAGGTCAGATAGCGAAAAAAAAAACGAAAATAAAAGACTACGAAGATTCTTCTTCTTCTTCTTCTTCTTCTTCTTCTTCTTCTTCTTCTTCTTCTTCTTCTTCTTCTTCTTCTTCTTCTTCTTCTTCTTCTTCTTCTTCTTCTTCTTCTTCTTCTTCTTCGTCGTCTTCTTCTTCTTCTTCTTCTTCTTCTTCTTCTTCTTCTTCTTCTTCTTCTTCTTCTTCTTCTTCTTCTTCTTCTTCTTCTTCTTCTTCTTCTTCTTCTTCTTCTTCTTCTTCTTCTTCTTCTTCTTCTCTTCTTCTTCTTCTTCTTCTTCTTCTTCTTCTTCTTCTTCTTCTTCTTCTTCTTCTTCTTCTTCTTCTTCTTCTTCTTCTTCTTCTTCTTCTTCTTCTTCTTCTTCTTCTTCTTCTTCTTCTTCTTCTTCTCGTGGGGGGGGGGGGGGGGGGGGGGGCTGCGTGGGGCTCTAGTTGTGGTGTCCGCCTCGAGTGCTGCAGGTTCCGGGTTCAAGTCCCGGTGATGGCCGGGATTTTTTCACGTGGACTTCTAGTAATAAAATTTCCCCTTCTCTCTGGGTAGTGAGATCGGACACCCGTGTGTATTGTTGAGCACGTAAAAAATCCCTTGACAGTTGGAAATCGAAAAAGAGTAGCCTAACGGCGCTGCCCGGGCAAAATTTCGAGTTAAAAATCTACCCAAAGTATTTTCAGGATCCTCGCCGATGCTATGGAGTTGGTGCACTGAGTTGAGTTTCTCCAGACTCAGACTCAGATTTCAGTTAGGAGGAAAACGGAGCACTTATAGGTTGCACCCGTGTGCCGTGATGTTGATCCATCGACTAAACTAAACTAAACTAAACTAAACTAAACTAAACTAAACTAAACTAAACTTCTTCTTCTTCTTCTTCTTCTTCTTCTTCTTCTTCTTCTTCTTCTTCTTCTTCTTCTTCTTCTTCTTCTTCTTCTTCTTCTTCTTCTTCTTCTTCTTCTTGTGTGGATGGGTGAAGGGATGTGTAGTCGGTGGGGGATTATGTGTGTGTGAGGGATGTGTGTGTGTGGGGGGGGGGGGAATATTTGAGAGGATTATTGGAAGTATGTGGGTGTTGGTGGGTTGGGGGTGTGGGTAGGGAATGTGTATTTGGGTAGGTGAATGGGTGTGAAGTAGATTGTGTGGGTTGGGGGATGGGTGCGTAATGGGTGTGGCGGATGAGTGTGTGGGGGGTGTCTGTGAATGGGATATGTCTGTGTAGGTGGGAGTGTGTGAGTGTGGATGGGGTAAATGTGAGTGGGTGGAGGATGTATGTGTGGGTGGTGAGGATGTTTGTAGGTGGCGGATGTGTGGGTGGGTATGGAGATGTGTGTGTGGGTGAGAGATGTGTGGGCGGGGATGTGTATGAGGAATGCATGTGGGGGATGTGTGTGTGAAGGGGATGTGTTTATGGGTGGAGTTTTGTGTGGGAGGGGAGATGTGTGAGAGGTGGGGGAGGTGTGGGATGTGCAGGTGGATGATGGATGTATGTGAGGATGGGGGATGTGTGTTTGGTTGGTTGGTTGTGGTGTGTGTGGGTGGTAGGGTAGATGAGAGATGCATGTATTGATGGGCGGGTGGGTGATGTGTGAGTGTGAGTGGTTGATGGATGAGTACGTGAGTGGGTGGATGTGTGTGAGGGATGAGTGTATGGTTGAGGGATGTGTGTGTTTGTGGGAAGATGTGTGTGAGCGGCGGATGTGTGTGGGTGGGGTATATGTGGGTGGTGGGGTGTGTGTGGGTGGGAATTGTGTTTTTTTTTGGTGTTTATGGGTGGGGGATATGTGTGGGCAGGTGGGGAGATGTGATTTTGGGTGGGGATGTGTGTATAGGTGGGGGATGTGTAGTTGAGAGGTGGCTGATATTGGGTGGGTAAGAGGGTGTAGGTTGGCTGATGTGTGTGTTGGTGGGTGGGGACAATTGTGAGGGTGTGGGATGTATGTGTGGATTGGTGCGGGATGTGTGGGTTGACGGGGGTATGTGTGTGTGTGGTTTTGTGATGTGTGTTTTGCTGGGTCGTTGCGGGTGTGAGGGTGGGTGGTGGAGAATATGTGGGTGGGTGTGTGCGTGTCGGTTATGGGATGGGTGGGGGATGTATGTGTGGGTGGGGGATCAGTGGGTGGGTGGCGGCATGTATGTTTGTCTGAGTATGTGTGAGTGCGTGGATGTATGTGTGGGTGGCTGCGGGATGTGTGGGTGGCTGCGGGATGTGTGGGTGGCTGCGGGGTGTGAGGGTATGGGGGATGTGTCTCACAACATTGCAATATGCACTGTTTATTTTTATAACTTTCATTTTACAATGTCCCCCCCCCCCCCCCCCCCCCCCATGTGAATGTACCATGCGTTATATGCAATGTTTATGCTTACAAAATCCATTGACAATGTGTTTTTTCCCCCCTATGTAAATGTAACATGCACATTTGATGAATGAAAGATGAGTGATTGAAAGGGCCGAATGTAAGACGGGCCTGCGTGCCTAATTTGTTACCCTTTTAAAATAAAGTCCGTGTGTTCGTTCGTCGCTCGTTATTCTTCTTCTTCTTCTTCTTCTTCTTCTTCTTCTTCTTCTTCTTCTTCTTCTTCTTCTTCTTCTTCTTCTTCTTCTTCTTCTTCCCTCTATCCACCACTTGTACAAAGCCCCCTAACCAACTCACTCAAAACCTTAGTTCCTTCAGCAATCCAATGCAGCTCTGTTCTTTTCCTTCCCATATTTCTCTTCTTCGTGAGTTATTAAATCTTTCTCGATTTTATTTTTTATTTTATCCCTTGGGTTTCAGACTAAGTCATTTCTAGTTGTTCTCGCATTTTCAACTTATGGCCTATTCAGCGCAAATTACACAGTTGTAAAAGTATTCAAAACATAGTTATCAAGAAAGCAAATTGCAGAAAAGAAAATTAAAAGTGGAGTATACTAAATTTAGGGTAATTTGAGATCCACTTCAAGTGGCGATCTGTGTACCAAATGCAAAACCTCATGAGCAAACCAGTAGTGGTAATAAAGCAGCTGGACATACCCGAGTGAACAATCGGCACCAGGAAGAGAACAATTCTCAACTAAGGGAGGAAAAACAAACAGTAACAGCATATTAGTACATATTTCTTCATATCAGTCCACATAAATAATATAGGTGTGTTTGGTATCGCCATATTATGGCTTACACCGCCGTATATAACCCTGTTCCTGCACAACCAACCGTTTTCTGTGTTATTGATCAATTCGACCGATGTCTTTTGTGCCTCTCTTCTAACACATTCTAGCTCTGTCAATATCTGTCTATCATTAACAAGTTAGTTGCATATTTAAGGACGTAGCAGTCAACTCCAGCATTTTTTTGGCTGTTCGTGATTCCGGGGCAAATTTACGTTCAGTAGTTTGCCATTGGTTTCTGAATTACCGGCACCCATTCCTTTTCATTAATAAAAAAAACAATAAACAATGCAGCTGTTTCGAACGTGGTATACGGGATTACGAATTGCGTTCGTAATTACTTCGCCACTGATGGATATTAATGGTTGTCAAGTTATCCTCCCGATTTCAACCCGTCACGTAACTAAAAATCAGGTTGTCTTGTGCAGTCACGTATCATCACCAGTCATTGTGAATATATCTCATGCAGAACTTGTACATCTGTATTCTCTGTCACACTTACGGTTGCTATTTCTCTACGAAGAAGCCAGACTTTGGTTCTTATTTTATAGAGCAGTGGTTCTCAACCTTTTTTGGCCGGTGCCCCCCTTCACCATATTTTCAGAACGTCATTCTCCCCCCCCCCCCCCTTTTCGTATTTACTACCTAAAATCCCGCCCCGCCCCTACACAGTATACGTAATAATGGAAGCTAAATTTAATAGCACATACTAAAACAAGTCTAGACGTCCACATAAAACATGATTTGTGGGTCTACTTACTGTATAAATTGAATTTTAGAAGGGTGAGACGTACAGAACCGTACAGTATGAAGGGAAAAACAATATCAAGTAATCGGTTCTTGTATTAACGCGATCTTAAAATAATCTTAATTCTCCCCCCCCCCCCCCCGGAAACCCTAAAATTCCCCCCTGGGGGGAGGGGGATTCCCCACCGGTTGAGAACCACTGTTATAGAGTGTGAAAATGGTAGATAAACTGACGTGCAATAATCAGTTTAATATATTCTTAGGTTTCTGTCTCTGGGACGTTGCCTCATTTCTAATTTACTGTTAATTGCAATGTTTAGAATAAACGTGGACGGCTCTAGCTTAAGTCTTCACTCACTGGAGTAGCATCATTGATTATATTGTCAAAGCAACATATACCCATGTCATGATGTTACTGACGTGTTCATGCCTGTCTGAGGTGTTTTTGTAAATTGTCCCTATACTTTTCTGTTCACTGATAGTCGGAATGAGTGTTACGGTGATATTATGTTCGTGTGCTTGGCCTGGCATCTTACTGATGATATCTATGAATGCGTCCAGAATAAGCATGCAACTGATGGCAACAGTTGATCTAGAGCAGTAGTTCCCAGGCTTTTCAAGCAGAGGGTCATATCTACTGTTTTCGGTAGTTAAGCGGGCCACAACGTTATAAAATTATAAAAGTCGTGCAATATCAATCTTACCTTTCTTAACTTAAATTTTAAATCAGTTTCGAAAATCGCTTTTAATGTAATTCAATTACAATTGTAACTGTTCTTCAAAACCAGTTACTTAAGTTCAGATGCCAGTTTATCAATGTCTGGGCACAAATCTGTCGTGCCCAAAGTCATAGCGCAAATAGGTTTATGTCGGTAAGTCTGGAACGTTGCTTGTTTTTTATAACGATCATTGCGGAAAATGGCTCGAGGACTCGGGCGCCACTTTCTGACAGCTGGCGGGCCACAAGTGGCCCGCGGGCCGTGGTTTGGGAACCTCTGATTTAGAAGATGTATGAGCATCACTTGCTAATAATAAAATACGAAATCTGCCGCATATATGGGAAATCGCAATCCACGATAAGTTTTATAGTGGTGAATAATGAAACAATAAAGGCGGCCAATGTAGCGAAAAGCACGAATGTGCTAACGAAATAGAGATCGCAAACAATTGAAGATGTCGAACAGTTATTATTAATATGGATAAATTAACACCAGTTAGATGGCGATTTTGTTTCGGAAGCAGTCATATGTGAAAAGGCAGGCTGTTGTATGTCGATCTCATTAAGAAAATGCCTGGGACGAATGCCAGTTCTCTAAGTGATTTTAAGGCCAGCGGAGGATGGTTTGAACAATTCAAGAGGTACACTGGTACACACAATGGTACTAGGCACGGCCGAAAAATAGTATTAAACACTATTTTTATTCTCTATAAAATGTATTTTTGGTATGTATTTTGGAGTGGATTAATAAAAGTAAGACTGAAGAGAGAGAGAAAAAAGTGATTAAGAACACGCAACTTAATAAAGAAGTTTTACAGGTAGATAATGAAATTTATGAACAATACGGAGTGATTGTGAAAAATAGATTCAATGCAGAAGCTAAAATACAGAATACACACGATTAATGGCAAATGTTAAGGGGCTCCATTCATCAAACGAGCAAAACAATATTACCGGAGAGAAGCCAAAAAGCTAAGAAACAATGGATGACTGGAACAATCTTAAAGTTGATGGCCGAAAGAAAGCACAGTAAAAATGATAAACAAAAATATAACGAGATCAATCAATCAAGTGCCGTCTCCGCAATGAAGGTTGGCTGCAATGCATCTCCAACAATGACTGTCGTTAGCCCTGACTGTACATTCTGTCAGGCTGATGTTCGTCCGTCTCTTGATGTTATCTTCCCACTTCTATCGTTGTCTACCTCTTGCTCGCTTGCCCTCAACCTTGCCCTCCAGTATCGTTTTTATAATAGTATCATGTCTTTAACGTGGCCGAAATATTTCACTTGCCTCCTCTTTATTTCTTTCATGAACTCTCTCTTCATTCCCAGTTTTTCTAGAACATTTGTATTTGATTGCTCTTGTTCCCATGAAACATGACATGTTCGTCTGTATATCCACATCTCCAGGGCCTCTATTCGACTTTCTAGTTGCTTGTTCAATGTCCAGACTTCCGCGTCATACAGTATTGTTGAATGTTCGTTCGTTCGTTCGTTCGTTCTAGATGTTAATACTGGTTTCATGCAGTTGAAAGCATTTTTTGGCAATTCCTATTCTCTTTTCGATTTCTATTTCACTTCTGCCATCATCTGTTATTATATGTCCAAAATTTGAGAAACGTGTTGCTTGTTCTAGTATCTCCCCGTTTACTGTGATTTTCATTGATGACCTTTCCTTTCCATTGCTAATTATCATAGTTTCCGCACTATGCCTGTTTACTTGTTCCACAAAGTTTTGTAACTCTTGATCGCTTATAAACCATGTCACAAAGCTTCTACTCGGAATTATATTGAGAAGAACAAGAAAGAAAATAAAAATGGAAATTCATGAAGAACAGTATGGATTTGTGGAACGAAAGGGTACACACAATGCAATATTTACATTACAGACATTATTAGAAAGATCAATAGTGAGAAAGAAAGAGATATTGTTTTGCTTTCATAGATTACATTAAAGCAATTGTTAAAGTAAAACATGATGAACTGATTAAAATGTTGGAAGATATTAACATTGATGGGAAAGATCTCAGAATAATAGAAAAATATTTACTGGAACCAAGTAGCAGCAATTAAACTGGGAAATAAAGAAGGAAATTATGAACAAATAAAGCCGGTCTCCGTGGCCAAAGGCTTGCGAACGTGGTTCGTGAGACGGGTACCAGGAGTTCGAAACTCAGCTGCGACCGATTTGTGCAGCAGACCATGTCGCGTTGTGTTATAACGTGCTGGTATGAGAGAGGGTCGTTCAGAAAGCAATAGCAAACTACTGAACGTAACACTTGCCTAGTACATCAACAGCTGCTGAAAAATGCTGGTGTTGACTGCAACGTCCCGTAAGGGATACGCAACCAAATAAAAAGGCTGGGAGTCCGACACGGATGTGTTTTGTCACCGGATCTCTCCTCCCTCTATAGCGAAGTAATAATGAGAGAGATCAAAGAAAAGCCAGGAATAATATTTGGAGGTTATAATATAAACAATATACGATATGCGGATGACACAGTATTGATGGCGGATAATGCAAAAGAACTGCAACAATTGTTAGACATTGTAGTAACAGAGAATGCAAAGAAAGGACTCTCCTTGAATATCAAGAAGACAGCAACAATAGTGATATCAAAGACAAAGGTGATACCCAAATGCGAAATAGAGATAGAAGGGAAAATTCGTCAACAAGTGCATAGTTTTAAATATCTAGGGACATTTATAACATCAGATTGAAGATGCACAATAGTTATTAAGAACAGCATATGGCAAGCAAAGGCTGCATTTAAGAAAATCAAGGATATCTTACGCAATAAGTCAATATCATTGAATGTAAGAAAGAGAGTGCTGAAGTGCTATATAGAACAGGTTTTGCTGTGTAGCTGTGAATCTTGGAATCTAAATGAACAAACTGAGAAGAGATTGGAAGCGACAGAAATGTGGTTCCTAAGAAAAATGTTGCGAATTCCTTGGACTAGCCGAAGTAACTAACAACGACTGCCTGAAAGAGGCTAATGAAACTAGAATATTATATACAACAATGAGAAAGAGGCAAAACTTTCTTTTTGGGTCATGTTATGAGAAGAGAGGCATTGGAGAACATTGTGACAACTGGAAAGATCGAGGGAAATAGAGACAGAGGCAGACCAAGAGAAATTACGGTGGCATGGAGGAATATCAACAGCGGAGTTGATCTTGAAAACCAAAGACCAAGATCTGTGGAGAGTCTACACCAGTCGGCATGGCGCTTGATGATGATATGATGATGATGATGATGATGATGATTTCAGAGTTTCTAGAACGAATTAATTGGATTTACATTGATTCATATGGAAATAAGATAATAAAAAGATGTCAATTGAAACGAGAAAAAGAGTGTTGAGGGGATACATAGAGCCTGTTCTTTTGTATGGATGTGAAACTTGGACAATGAGCAGTCAAGCTGAAAAGCATCTGATGGCTGCTGAAATGTGGTTTCTGAGGAAAATGCAAAGAATACCATGGACAAACAGAAAAACCAATGACCAAGTACTACAGGAAACAAATGAACATCGTAAACTGATTAGAGAAATTAGACGTAGACAGTCAAAATATTTTGGACATGTTATGAGAAGAAATGGATTGGAGAACTTAGTGACAACTGGCAAGATCGAGGGGAACAGACCAAGAGGAAGACCGAGAGGAAAATACCTGGATGGCTTGGCCACATGGCATGGACGAGACAGGAACACTGAGCTGATCTACGACACTGGTGACCGAGTGAAATGGCGAGTCATGACCGCTCACGCTTTCCGGCATGGCACATGATTAATTGATATGGAAATAATTGCCTCTGTTTTACTCGGTTTTGGATTTCATAGATTGTACATACATGATCTCAACCAGCTCCCTCATCTTCTCCACCCGTTCCCACAGGCGTACGACCACTTCTTCCTTTTCAATAGGTAATCTACCACCAAGAGGTACATTCCCTGCCAGTCTATCAGCCTGTTTATTCCCCCGTACTCCGGCACGACCAGGACAAAAACTCCACACAATTCTTGCAATCTGTGACCTCTGAAGGAAGATGAGCCACTCCACATGAAACATTCCTTTCTCCACCTCACTAAGCATGCTCCTGAAGTCTGTAATGAATGCAGCGTGTGTTACAGTGGTCTTCTCTAACCACGGAATGCCGCTGTGACTGCTTCCACCTCCATTCTCATGCTGGAAGTCGTAACTTCATATGCCACTCTCCTTTTTTAGAATCGGCCATTAGCCTTCGCAATGAAACCCCAACCACTCCGTCTGTTTCTCACCACTGACCCATCAATATATATCACTAACGAACAACTGGGTACTTCCCTGAAACCCGGCACTCATTTTTCCTGGATTAGGCAAGAGTCTTGTGACGTAGTCATTTGTGTTTTTCGTGTATATATTTGGAATCGTTTTGTTCTTGCTCTATTGAAAGAACTTCGGTCGAAAAGTTCTTCTAAATCTGTGTGTTTGTTATTCATCCGTCGCGCTTGTGGACCATATTGTGCGAGTGTGAGAGTGTTTGCGTGTGTGTGTATGCGTGTGTGCGAGCGCGTGCGTGTACGTGGTTGTTTTCACAATCAGCTAACAACTTTTATCGATAACATCAAAGATATAAGGTTAGTTACTTAAGTTCTGTTTGTGTATATTAATTTATAACGTGGAATCTCAGTCAATTGGGGTGAGATGTGCATAGAAATAAATACAGGACGACAGCCCAGGTGGATCGACCACACGTGTGGGACGGCATTGAGATTCACATGCGAGAAGAGGTCAGTATGTGTGACGGTCTGTGTGTCTGAATGTCCGTCCGTCCGTCCGTTCGTCCGCCCGCCCGCCCGCCCGCCCATCCGTCCGTCCGTCCGTCTGTTTGTCTGTCTGTCTGTCTGTCTGTTTGTCTGTCTGTCTGTGTATACATTCACGTATGCATTGACACACACACAGACACACACCACACACACACAGAGAGAGAGAGAGAGAGAGAGAGAGAGAGAGAGAGAGAGAGAGAGAGAGAGAGAGAGAGAGAGAGAGAGAGAGCGTTGATAAGTATTACATGATACAACACATACCATGCTGGACATCGTACTGTGATAACTGGATGTATTGTCGTTCTGACAGCAATACTGGAGTACAGTTTGTCGACGTGGCAAACTGTTATCCCTAGAAATATGCCTCGCTTTTATACAAGTTTGTAACGGGATCGTCCTTAACCCCGAATGGGTCATTCGTGAAACAAAATACTAATTACCTTCATCATTTGTTCTTCTACATCCGGGACGAAGTCGTCTGTCTGTGGAATTTAACATTTTTATTGGGGTGCATTTTGTCACTCTATTTGTCTTTGTGTCTTTCTGTGTCTCTTTCTGTGTCTCTTTCTGTGTGTCTTTCTATCTGCCTTTCTGTCTGCCTGTCTGTTTGTCTTTCTGTGTGTCTCTCAGTGTGTCTTTCTGTCTGTCTTTCTGTCTGCCTTTCTGTGTGTCTTTCTGAGCGTCTTTCTGTGTGTCTCTCAGTGTGTCTTTTTGTATGCCTTTCTGTCTGCCTTTCTGTGTGTCTTTTTTGTCTGTCCGTTGTGTATGTCTTTCTGTGCTTTTTTCCTTTCTTTTCTTCTTTCTGTCTGTCTTTCTTTATGTCTTTCTGTGCGTCTTTCCATGTGTCTCTCTGTGTGTCTGATTATGTGAATGAGCATGCATATGTATGTCTATGTGTCTTCTGGTGTGTCTGTCTGATTATGTGAATAGGCATGTATTTGCATATATGTCTGTTTGTCCGACTCCGTTTAAGTATATATGTATGTATGCATGGGTATACAATTGTCACAATTTCCCGGTGGTTGTCTGAGAAGGCAAGACCAGGAGGATGTGAACTGAACACCTCACGTCATAAGTTGTGGCCTTGAATATGTTCAGACCTAACTCTTCAGATTTTAGCGGCACTATCTCCTCAGTGATCACCATTTAACAAACTAAACCCACCTTTGCGGTCCGATGTGTGTTAGTGTCTGTCTACGTATGTACATGTGTGTCTGTGGCTTGTGTGTGTGTGTGTGTGTGTGTGTGGCTTTTGTGTGTGTGTGTGTGTGTGTGTGTGTGTGTGTGTGATATATATGCCTTGAAGAGATTGGAACAAGAATAGCTATGGCGACGATTCGCAAGATGGAAATCATACTGATCAATAAAAAGATGCCAAATGTGAGTAAATGTTAAGCGTGGACAATGAGCAAACAAGCTTGTTATCAAGTGACTATTTTTGACACCGTACAGGCAACCCATTTGTCCGTATTCACGGGTGCTACCGCCAATTTGTCCAGTTGACTAATTAGATTCCCGACCAATATGTCAGTAATGACTGTTTCTCACACTGGTGTTTCATTTTAGGTGCCGGATCAGGTCCCTTGCATTCCAGATCCCAGAGAGAAACTAGGAACAATTGTCTGTTGTAGGCTGAAGACAGAACTAGTCCCTGGATACCCAAGAGTACAGCTGAGAATGGCTCGTTACTAGGTATAAATAGCTGGTCTTTGTATCCCCAAGGAGTTGGAAGGAGAAGGTTAGATGCTCAGATTTATGTCTACTATTGGTCTACTAGTCAGGGCAAGTTTTCCTCTTGACAATAACCCTCTCCTGATTACAATAACCTCCCACCAAGGTACACACAAGTATGCACGCTTGAAATATGAATAATAGTGATTGACTATGAGTTAAAACAACTACTATCAAATTTATTTTCTATCCGTATAAACCCAAACTGGATGGTTTGCAAGATGATGATGATACTGACTGGCACCTTGCCGTCATCGCAGTCCATAGTTTGTAAAATGGAGTTATACCTCTTCATAACACAACGCATGGGCTTAATTTAGAGATCACGTGTTGCCCATACAGCATGATCCCTCTCTCAGCATCCCTAGTTTACTCCAGAGGAAAGGTAACACCAATACGTCTGGGACATGGCAAGCTGCAGAAGCTGCCGGATCAGCAAAGCAATACTCTTACTGCCCGTCTGTCGGAGCATCCATTCTAGACCAGTTGCCGACCAAGGCTTAGGACCTGGTCTGCCCTGCCATGACATTTAGTCTTTAGGTTGCATTTCTTCGCACTAAGGTAAGGCCTGTACCCTCCCAGTTGCACTCCTCCGCCCTTAGCAGTTGGAACAATGTGGGTGTCGGATTTGGTGAGCGTCTCGCAACAATAGGAGCTAACAGAAAGCCAGCATGGCGGCAAGGCGTTGAACCGTTAAGGCCTGTGGCGTGTTTATGCTTGCAGCTACGGTTTGCAATCGCAATACCCTCATGTTGGATTGGTAGTACATGGTTCCGTCGCCCTGCTACTGGGTGAGTGCGTCGGGGACACTGTGAGCTGTGAAATTCGCGTGGAATGCTTTTACATTTGTCCTGTACAGTGACCTGCATGTTCGGAACAATGGCTACCGGCTGTTGCTAAATTGACTGATTTGCTTTTTCGGTTCACGAGTGCATTTTTCAGGAGACTCCTGGGAGTCGGCGGTGAAGCTCCGGGGTTCGTGCTTTATGCGACACTTTCGGCGGTCGCCCTGCGGTAAAAGACCGAGCCATGTGAGAAAATCCGGGTCAATGATGTATTTCTGGCGACTGCCGAGTCCATCGACGATGAACTGTGGTTTTCGTGGATGAATTTTGTGTTGGCATTCTGGCAGCGGCATTATGCACAGTGTACCTGTGCGGGCTGTTGGATTGCCGAGACTTCTGTTTATTCCACTTTTGACATTCAACAGTGGGGAGCATTTTGTGTGATTTTCACTGGCACAGGAATGGAACATAATGGGGACGACCTGTCAGCATCCCCAATAAGGCCTTACAGGAGTAATGAGTTAACACTAGTCTAGTAGAGAGACACCAGACAGGGAAGACACCGAGTACTATTAATAACCGCACAAGGAGACACATTTGCGTCAGACCAGAGGTCGACGAGTACAGATGAGCGAGGGCTTTCCCCAAGCAATTGGGTTGCTGGTCCTTGCGAGTAACCGTGATATGCCAGGTTACTCGAACTCACCAGCCGGCGTGCTGGCAAGACCAGGCACGCAATAACGGCTACTGCACGGAGAGTAAAGTGTCCGTGCTTGTCCACGCAATGTGTTGCGGGTGGACAGACTGACTGGAGACGGTAGAGAGAGCAGACGTATCTTTGACCAATGCGATAGCTTTCTAGGCCATAGGCAAACATAGGGCTGTTCATTTAGATTGTGTAATGCTAGCATCATCTATCATCACGTTGATGTATTCATATTGTGTAATGATGATGAAACCTAAACGCTCGTAGAGCCATTCAAATGTCGGCTCTGAATAAATTGCATTCCTTTCGCAAATGTCATGAATTGTTATTTCGTGCAGTGCGAAAGTAGCGGAGTCTTGAAAGCTGCAGCGCACAAGTCGCTGACGGGCTAGACCCCGAATTGGTGTCAGAAGATGTGAACTAACGCCACAATACAGTGAGGCTAGACCCCGAATTGGTGTCAGAAGATGTGAACTAACGCCACAATACAGTGAGGCTAGACCCCGAATTGGTGTCAGAAGATGTGAACTAACGCCACAATACAGTGAGGCTAGACTCCGATTTGGTGTCAGAATGGTCAATGAATCAGCGCCAGCGGCGAATTAGTGTCAGAACACAGGGAATAAACACCAGTAGACCCCGAATTGGTGTCAGAACACAGCGAACCAACGCCAGCAGTACAATTACTGTCAGATTTCAGTGAACGGTTCTGAGCAGTCATAGCAGGCAGTTGTAGTAATATTTAACGAGTAGTTAACGCCAACATGCAAGTGGTATTATAAACCACTGAACGAACGCTAGCTATCGATTGCTATTACAAAATTCTGTACCAGAATTAATTCAATGCACGTTTTAACATTATTGATGTGTGATATATTGCAAAGTAATACAAATTTGTTGTGATACATACTATAAATTAATTTTTTCCTTGTTGTGAATTATACGATCGCCAATTTGTGGTGTGTGAACCCCAATTGAGTCAAATTGGATCGGTAAAGTGTGAAATTCTACCAATATTATTTAGAAAGTGTGGTATTATACTAAAAGCAATTGAAATGTATAAAATCATCAGTGAACATTACCATCGTAACCACCGTGTACATTTCATTGCGTGTGATACAGCCATCAATGTCACCATTCTACGAAATCAGTAAATAGATTAGCGACGAACTGCAGTCTAGAACGAAGGTACGCCAGAGTCAAGCGGCGAAAACAAGACGACATTGACAGCCATACGACTAATCATCTCATTTATCATCTAACAATCATTGGGACGATCATATCATTCATCATTAATACCATTTATCACTATTTAGCACATTTTCATTCATCATTCGCATGAAATAGGAGATTGTATTAACAACTTGATGAAATATGAAATATTTGATAAAATATGATGAATTGTGAGCTTGTATTGACAACTTAAGCGTGTGTCTAATTTTTGCTGCTCTACTAACCAGAACGCAGCCCGTGTGTTATCAAATCAAACCGGTGTGTAGTGTGAAAGACTGCGGTGGAACATCCCAAGTACCGTACGTTCCAACAAATTAGATGAGTATATTTTCCAAATATTTTGGTATGCTCTAACTTAATCATGCATCTTCTTTTCCAGCGAAATATGTACATTTACTAACACATCATTGTAAACTATTCTGTGCATATTATTGTATTATCATTTTGAACTAACATTACCACAAAATGGCGTCATTAAATGAATGTATCCAGGCGGGCATCGCAATGGGCCATACTGGAGATAAGCTAGAAAAATGGGCGGATCAAAAGTATAAAGAAGAAACAGAAAGGAAAGCTGCTCTTGACAGAGATGAAAGAGCATTAGAAAGGCAACATAAAAAAGAAATGAAAGAGATCGAGGAGGTTACCAAACAGAAACAATTAGAGTCCGATCAAGCTACCAAACATAAGCAATTAGAGTTAGACCAGAAAAAATTAGAATTAGATCAAATTACCAAACAGAAACAATTGGAGTCAGATCAAATTATCAAACAAAAACAGTTAGACGTAGAACTTGCTAACAAACAAGCAGAAGAGGCCACCAAACAAAAGTAGATACAAGTAGATTCTGAAACGAGACTAAAGATGAAAGAAATGGAGGTAGATTCTAACATACAAATAGCCTCTAGCAAACAAAAGAGCCAAGAAGAACAGAACAAATTCAGTAAGTACAAAGGCCTTATTAAACCATACACAGTAGGTGATTCAATCAGCGCATGGACTGAAAATATAGAGTTCCAACTAAAAACACAGAAAATACCTTTATAGGATTGGCAATGATTTACATGAGGAACTTGAGTGGGGAGCCTGTAAAAGTAATAGAATCCATACCAACAGATCTTAGAAGCAATTACCAGTACATACACGATAGGATAATGCAACATTTTCTTTTGGACGCTACTGGTTACCAAATTCAATTCTCACAGATTAAACCAAAAGCAACTGAAACGTTCTTAGACTACATTTCTAACGTGCAGAGCACATTTAAAAAATGGACTAAGGCGGCTAGGGTAGGTAACAGCTATGAAAAACTAGAAGAACTAATGGTAATGGACAAAGTCGTTTCCACAGTGCCTACCCCTTTTGCTAAATTCTTACAACAGTCAGATATTGATTCCATTCAACAATTAGAGAAACGGGGGTCAGCTTATTTTTCCTCTAATCGGGACATATTTAAAACTACATCATATGACACAGAAATTACAGCTTTTGCAAATAGAGTCCCTGATAGATCCTACAAACAGAAAGACTACAGTAAGAGTGACAAAACACCTCAGAAACCACCTCGATGTAATTATTGCAATCTTTTTCACCCAACTTATTCGATGTGTGATAAGAACCCCACATATCCGTCACACCTAGAACAAGTGATAAGTAAGCAAGAAAGCAGAAGATCATCGTTTAAACGTGCTGTAAAATGTTATTTTTGTTCAAGTTATGGCCACTATAGCAATAAATGTCTTGGGAGACAGAGAATGAAGGCAAACAACGCAGCCCTCATCGATACATCATCAGACGATGAGAGTGACATAGATCCCGAACTTGTCAATGTATTACCAACGAATGAATGTCAGAATTATCATCAGTAACCGATATTTTAGACTTTAATACGTGTAAAGTATGTCACCAGTTTCATGCGGAGGGGAGATTGAAATGTGGACACATAATATCATGTTCAAATGAAGAAGCTAATGCAGCATGTGCCTCCAGAGGTAACCTTCAGTTCTACGATGCACAGGTCAATGGTAAACCAGGCCAATGCTTAGTTGATAGCGGCAGCACTATACTGGGGTTAAGGAGAGAACTTGCTAGAACAGAATATTATACGGGTGAATTTGTCAAATGCCGTACTTTCTCGGGAACCATCGAGAAATATCCACTGGCAAAAACGCATATCAATACCCCGTTCCTTACCGGCACATTTACGTGCGCTATCCTCCAAGATCCTTGTACAGATCTTATTTTAGGATGGCTTGATGCATTGAAAGAATGTACAGACGACAACATAAAAGCCTGGAATGAAACACACATGGTCAACGCTGTAACTAAGTCAGATACAGAAACAAGTTATACTGACTTACAAAACGAAACACTACAGCTATTAACACCAAGTGGTGCAGATACCAACAATACTCGCCAAAAGTTGAGCGAGGCACAAAGCACCGACCAAACACTCACACCGTATTTTAACTTGTTGTGTGAGCGAAAGAAAGTTTCTAAAAATTCTTCCTGGTACTTTAAAAAGGTTAACGGAATTCTCATGCGTTATTACACATATAATAACCATGAAATTCAGCAGACGGTGTTACCTGTAACATACCGAAAAAAGGTGCTAAAAATCGCACATTCACCACCGTTTGCTGAACATTTGGGCTATCATAAAACGCGAGCCAGAATTCTATCACAATTTTACTGACCGAAATTTTGTTCGGACATAAAATCTTTCTGTCGCTCTTGTACTGTGTGTCAACATCGTGTACGAAAGAAAAAGCATGTAAAGACCGAAGTGCAACGGTCAGTGCTAGCATCTAGACCACTTGAGAGTATAGCGGTCGATATTACTGGACCCCTAACGCAGGTGTCGAGTAATGGAAACCATAACTATCCAAACAAGTGTACTAAAACGATTCACCTTAAACCAAACCAAAAAGTTGTGATTCAACTAACTGATAAACATAATATGGTACTAACATGTTGCCAAGGGCCTCTCAACGTTGAACTCAAAATATCAGATGCGGATCATGAAATATCGATAAAAGAACACTTAGAGATATTTCATATCAACATCCTGAAACCATACGTTTCACAACAAGTACAACAGACAGACGAA
This sequence comes from Cepaea nemoralis, assembly GCA_014155875.1. NCBI lineage: Eukaryota > Metazoa > Mollusca > Gastropoda > Stylommatophora > Helicidae > Cepaea > Cepaea nemoralis. The sequence goes on along the minus strand of JACEFZ010021973.1, from coordinate 153,729 downwards.
CAGATTGCACCAACACCAATCAATGAGACGACAGGCATACATAACTCAACTTCACTAGGTAGGGCGACACACGACAGCGACAACGCAAACACACTTAGTCAAATAACAGCACACACAATTAGTAGCACAACAGTATCGGACGAGATGGAACTACCAGTTCCTACAGTAAACGCAACAAATATCTCGACATATAGAAATAACAGATGCAGTCAGACGAAAGACGGGACAAAACACCTACTGAAACGTCGACAGGTCTTCAACAGGGTGAGATTGTTTGGACTCACAGCGAAGCCGTCCAAAATAGAGGTGGGCATGGAACGAATTGACTTCCTGGGTCATACCATCTGCAGGGGCCAATTGAAAACTGATGACAGAATCGTCATTAAGATTCTGCATTTGACAATGCCAACGACCAAGAAACAGGTCCGAAACCACTATACTAAATTCATTTCAAACCTGGGGGAAATCACCAGTGTTTTTTCTAACATCTTAAAAGCTTCGGCTAAGTTATCTGTAAAAGATGCACGATTAATTAGTGCGATATCGAAATTGAAACATTTTTTCATCGTTCCACCTATCCTTCGTATGCCTAATCCAAAACTCACTTATTTCTTACGCACGGACGCGAGTGCCATATTCATATCTGGAATACTAGGACAGTTCTACGACGGGACGTTCCATCCCGCAAGGTACGTAAGTCGCAAGATCACTCCTGCTGAAGGAAGATACTCAGCATCAGAATTGGAAGGCCTTAGTTTGATCTATTGCGTGAGAAAGTTTCACCGATTTTGGCAGGAGCACAGTTTGTAATCCAATCCGATAACTCTCCATTGTCTGTGATGCAATCTGGACATCCTACCAACAATAGAATTTACAGGTGGGCTTTGATTCTCCAAAATTACACATTTACCATCCAGCATTTAAAAGGGAGATTAAATACGATTGCAGACATTTTGAGTCGTCCTTCATCCATTCAAATACCAGAGTTACAGGAAGGAATCGACCATACACCACCAGAAACAGTGACACTGTAATGTTAGATAACCAAGTGCCATGTGTGGTGATTAAGACATATCGTAAGTGCGTTACCATCGCCTGATATATAACTTGTGTGAATAGAACAGTGCTATGAAAAGTGTAACGAACAGACGCAGAATTAACATGCGCTGACACACACATAAGATAGATTATGGGAACTAACGCCAAGAGGACAGCGAACCCAGCTTAGACCCCGAATCTAGAATATATTGAACCAACGCTTAGACCCCGAATAACATTCCAGGGTTAGTTATGAACCTACATAATAGGGTAGGCAACTATATTAATACACTATCCTTCGAGGAGAGCATAAAAGACTTTGGCAGAATGAACTATGTTAGAATAGTCTACAAAGAGAATTGCTCCATCTTCACAACGCAGAGGAGGACGTCGACTTAGTGTAATTAGATATAGAAATGTAACTGTGATATATGTACATTATTATTTTATTTACAGTATCTATAACTTCATTCTTTTATTATTTATTGTATTGCAAATTGTGTAAACGCATATATAACTTTATTGTCTTATTTGCGTAGTTAGAAATCACCATCATTTAATTAATAATCCATTTATTAAAACAGCCATTATAGAAATACAATTACTAGATCTTATATTAGTTAATTAACTTATAATCATAATCATTTATACATCCATTTAGCTAATATATCATTTCAAAACTAACACCAATCATTTAGGAATTAATATCATCTTTTTCACAAATAACATTTAAGGTAATTAACCCATTTTTCTTAAATGAAAGTAGTAGTAAATTATTTCCCTTGAGGGTAATTTAGGTCAGCACACCAAAGTATGGAAGTTACATAACAGGATCGGTAACAAACCATCCTTATAACTATGTATAATTTTTGTATAGACATGACACGTGCAAACAAAACGCACAGTCATTTGGCGTGATCACAGTTAAAATTTCAGCCAATCGTTTATTGTATATATATATTGTTTATGTATGTAATACTATGAAACATATTTTAATGACGAGAGAATGATTGAGTGAAAGAATAGTATGAAAGGGTATGAAAGATGAATGAAAGAAGAGAAAATGCGAGGAGAGAATGCAAAAACTTAGTAAACATTGAAAGAAAGAGAGCGAGAGAGAAAGACAGCGGGAAATTTTTTTTTTTCCACCGCTGGAAAAGTCTTATTTGACTTGTCTGTGTCATGTGTGTTTCCAATGTGTTGTCGAGGTTTTTATATGTGTTACAGCCACACTTTAACAGAGTAGATAGAGAACGTACTTCGAGCTTCAGAAAACGGATTTGTGGTCACAAATAAAAATAATAAACGTTTGTAACCACAATAAACCGATTTGCGGCGCTCGAAGGAACACACACATTTAGTACACTAACGCATACATATGTTAGAGAATTAAGTACACTTTAGTTTAGTAGAAAACACGCAAACAAACAGGAAAACGAACACATAAAAGTTACACACACCAATCAGTTCAAAGAACAATAACTCTAAATTCAGGGGACACAATAAATAATCAGAAACCTAAATGTAACAGTGAATATAGCTTTTTCACATGCGGAAGCAAGAAGGTGAACAGTGGAGCTATGTGTATAGAGTTGGAGGGGATATTGATGGGAACATGAACACTTGGTGCTCATGTGTTGTACTCATAATAGAGTCAACTAGTGTGTGCGTTGTCATTTTGGGCAATAGGAGGAACAGGTCAAGACGGAAGTCAATAGGTGGAAGTCAAAAGACATAGGGTCAAACGACAGAAAACAGGACATAAGTCATAAGACAACGGTTTCCGGTTCACTACCAATCCCTAAGATATCTATAGAGCCAACTATACTGAGACATGGGCTACTGAATTAGCCAAGTGAAAAGATAGAACACTGTGAATGAAGGTAGAAGATATTGTTCTATCCCCAAACTAGAAAGTTCTATACTTATTGGAGATCTGACAAAATTGGGCAACCAATTTTTCTTTTGTGACCAGAAGTGTTACAAACATGAGAAAAAGGGAAGTAACACTTCGCGGAGAGGAGGGGACCCTGTCAGCATCCCCAATAAGGCCTTACAGGAGTAATGAGTTAACACTAGTCTAGTAGAGAGACACCAGACAGGGAAGACACCGAGTACTATTAATAACCGCACAAGGAGACACATTTGCGTCAGACCAGAGGTCGACGAGTACAGATGAGCGAGGGCTTTCCCCAAGCAATTGGGTTGCTGGTCCTTGCGAGTAACCGTGATATGCCAGGTTAATCGAACTCACCAGCCGGCGTGCTGGCAAGACCAGGCACGCAATAACGGCTACTGCACGGAGAGTAAAGTGTCCGTGCTTGTCCACGGTAGAGACGTTAGAGAGAGCAGACGTATCCTTGACCAATGCGATAGCTTTCTAGGCCATAGGCAAACATAGGGCTGTTCATTTAGATTGTGTAATGCTAGCATCATCTATCATCACGTTGATGTATTCATATTGTGTAATGATGATGAAACCTAAACGCTCGTAGAGCCATTCAAATGTCGGCTCTGAATAAATTGCATTCCTTTCGCAAATGTCATGAATTGTTATTTCGTGCAGTGCGAAAGTAGCGGAGTCTTGAAAGCTGCAGCGCACAAGTCGCTGACACGACCCATTGCCGTGAAGTTGGAACCTCGACTAACTAACTAACTAACTAACTAACTAACTAACTAACTAACTAACTAACTAACTGGAAAGCAGGTAGTACAGTCTACTGTCATACGGTAGCTCAGTCATATCTGATTGATGATAATGAATAATCTTAATATGCATCACCAATCCAAAGAATTATGTATCTGATGTTGATGGTAGTTGTATGAGGAATACAGGATTTCCAAACAGGCGAGATATGTCTCAATTCCAATAGGATAGGATCAGATGAGTCCTTTTCGGAGAAAACTGCCCCATTTTGCCTCCGCCGGGCTTCTCCTCGTTTCACTGAACATGATTCTTAAATCTGGTGCTATAGAGGAGAGCTAGGAATACATTATCAAGAATATGTAGTTCTAAGGCATACCCATATACAATTCTATATCTTATATAACTACCACACTCATTCACACACACAATAGGATGTCTGGCAATGTTTCTCATCGAGGTTTATTGCTTTCACTCTCCTCTTTCTTTCTATCTTTCTCTCCCTGTTGAGCCTGGGATCACTTTCTAGCCGTCGAACACGCTCTGTACTTGCATTCTCTGCCTTCCCATATCTGTCCCGTCATGAGAACTGGAATGTCCTACTCCATTCATACACTAGGGTGCTTCACAGACGGATCTTTGTTACAAGTTGTTTCGGAATGTTAAATGATCAGTGGTAACATATTACATGTAGACTTCCCACGTGTATGTAAGAATAACAAATTATAGTAATATACTATATACAGAACTGAGAAATAATATATAGTGGCACCTTGCTGTCTTGACAGACGATAGTTTGTTACATTGTGCTTCAAACAGGCATTGTAACTAGAACCCATGGCGATAGTAAATGTGACTGATAAAGCCAATCCGCGCTGTAAATGTTCGTCCACAGTGGATGCATGTGAACATAATCAACATGGTCAATTTCACCATCACGTACCATCTTACGCCTCATACGCTCAGTGTGTGACCTGTTTGCAATCATTTTCTCCGTTGTCTTTATTCCATTTCTGATATGTGCCCTCCATGCAACACGTTCAGCGGCAACTTGCTCCTAATGTGCATTATCAATGCCTGTATCAATCATGTCCCGCTTACACACATCTTTGTATCATAGTAGAGGCCTACCCTGAGATCTCTTACCCATCTGTAATTCACCAAAAAACAAGATGTCCTTTGGTATTCTACCATCATCCATCAACGTGCCCTATCCATCTAAGTCTACGAAGACTGAGCATGGAACAAACTGTCACACAACCTGATCTTTCCAATACTTCAGTATTTGTGATTTTATCTTGACACTTAATATCAAGAATTCTTCGCAGACACCGCATATGAAAGCTGTTTAAACGTGTCTCTTGGTGTGAGTCATATGAGTCTTCACTGCCATAAAGAAGTGTACTAAAGACACAGACTTGATAGACAAGTACTTTGTTTTGGCAGTAAGCTTCCTGTTCTCCCAGACTTTTTGTTAACCTGTTCATTGTTGTTGCTGCCTTACCAGTCCGGATGTTGATTTCCTGATCTAGGGACAATTTGCTACTCACCCCTGATCTTAGATATGTGAAATGGTCCACTATTTCCTGTTCGGCGTCGTCAATAAAGATTGAAGGTACACCATGTGCACCTTGAGGCATAATCTGCGTCTTCTTTTTACTAATTGTTATACCACATTCAGAACAAGCATTGGAGAATGCAGATAGTAGACTTGTAATTCTTCCTCAGAGTGGGTCGTAATTGCAGCATCATCTGCAAAAAGCAACTCTCTGATCAGTACCCTCCTAATTTTGGTCTTGGCCTTCATCTCTGAGCATTGTAGAGGCCGCCATCTGAGCGTGAGTGAATGTATATACCACCATCCTGATCACGAAAGACACATTTCAGTAGAAGTGAAAAAATATATTCCAAAGAAAACTTTGCTTAACTCCACTCTTTATTTCAAACTCTTCTGAAGTTGCACCATCAACCTTTATTATACCCTTCATGCCTGTGTGGAACGATTCCACAATGGACAGCAGAGTTGGTTGGCTGCCAATCTTCTTTAGTGCCTTGAAAATACCCTCACGACTGACCAAATCAAATGCCTTTGTGATGTCGATGAAGGCAATAAACAGTGGTTGATTCTGTTCACGGCATTTTTCTTGCATTTGTCGCAATAAGAATATCATATCAATGGTAAACCAGTTCTGTCGGAAGCCACACTGTGATTCCGCGTAGACTTGATCTCACAAGACTTGAAGTCTGCGCAGAACTATTCTGGCAAATACTCTCCCAACAATACACAGACGTGAGATACCCCTGTATTTGTTACAGTCGTTCCGATCGCCCTTTTTCTTGTACTGTGTTATGATGCTTTAATCTTTGAAATCCCGTGGGACTTGTCCTTCTCGCCAGCATAGCTCTATTAGCTGGTGGATCTGTAGAATGGGTGTGTCTTGCCACTCCTGATAACCTCTATTAGAATCCCATCCTTACCTGGAGAATTGCCAGCTGCAGGTTCATTTATAACATACTTAACTTCTGTTATGGTGGGAAGTGTGTACAAGTGGTCAAGAGTTGGCAGGGCCTCTATGGCGTTGAGGGCATCATCCGCTAGTTTGGTCTCACTTGAGTAAAGCTCAAAGTAGTGCTCTACCCATCTGTCCATCTGCTGTTTCTTATCCTTTCATTCATGCTTCTGATGTGTGCCTTATCAATTGCATTTTGAATGGACTCACATAACTTGATCCAATAGTCATTTGCACACTGCCTGGCAACCTTTTGCACATCCTTCCTAGCTTGCTTCAGCTCACTGAGAGTGTTACGCGTTGTTTTTTCCTTATTTCTTAAGAGAGCTAACTTCTTTTTAATCAATCAAGTGTTGCAGTGTCTGGCTGTTAGCCGCAAATCAGTCCTGCCTCTTATGATCCACCGTGTCGTAAACCCCTACCGCTGTTTTATAAAGTTTCCATTTTTCAAATGCTGTACAATTTTCTAATATATCAGTGAAATCGTCTTCAAGTTGCTGTTGGAACTCAAAGCACTTATCAGGATCGTGGGTGTTAATAACATTAATCCTGGGGCTAGATTTGTGTTTAGCTGTGTAGATTCTCTTTGGTCTCAATCTAACCCTTGCAACAACAAAATAATGATCCGTTCCACAGTCAGCACTGTGGTAACTTCGAGTCAATGATATACGGTTCACATGTTGTCTCCGTTTGATGATAAAGTCCAATTGATGCCAATGAACGGATCTTGGATGTTTCCATGTGACCTTATGCAGCTCTTTTGTTTTTAAAAAAGGAGTTTGTAATACATAGATCATTTCTGGTGCAATGCTTCAGCAGCCTTTACCCATTATCATTCATGCGACCGATGTTGTATTTTCCAAGGCACACTGACCATGAACTCAAGTCCTTGCCCACACGAGCATTGAAATCACCGAGCATATAAATGTAGTCAGATTTTGGAACTGTCTTGATCATAGAGTCTAACTCCTCATAGAACAAATCCTTCACATCATTTGAGGAAGTTATTGTCGGTGCATATGCAGTAATAATGGTGGCAAACCCACAAGAGGTTGTCAAGCGCAGGGATAATAGTTTTTCATTACCTCCAGCTGGAATTTCAATCATTCCCAGTAGCGAATTCTTCACTAAAAAGCCCACACCATGTTGCCTTTTTTCTGCCTTCCCTCTACCCTTCCAAAAAAGTGTAATTGTTTTCCCTGAGTGACTCTGCCTCAGTGAGGCGAGTCTCCTGCAGGCCAGCAATATCAATGTTAAGACGATTGAGTTAGGCATCAATCACAGCCATTTTTCTCACATCGTCAATATTCGTCAGGTCAGTGGAAAATACTGGACATATGGTTCCGTGTTGCAAGCCGTAGCTTGAGGTTTCTATTTTTTTAATAGTACCTGGTGAATATGTTTTACAGCCTACGATTCAGATTGTGTCCTAACCCTAAGCACTCATTGAAGCAGGCAGGCTGTGGCGGATCAGCACCCAATTGGTCGGTGGCTGCCTAACTTGAGGCTGGCGATAGGTGATCAATGACACCTGTAAGTGTCTCCCACCGTCAGAGGCAACCTGTGGCTCCTCATATTTATGCCAATTGACGAGGACTTATAACCCGTAACTGCTACCTCTCGCTTTGATTCCGAGACCTGTTAAGATGGAGTTATACCTCTCCATAGCACAAAGCTTAGGCTAAATTATAGAGACCATGTGTTGCCCATGCAGCATGATCCCTCTCTCGGTATACCTTGTTCACTCCAGAGGAAAGGTAAATCAATACATCTGGAATAAGACAAGCTGCAGAAGCTGCCGGATCAGCAAATCAATGCTCTAACTCTCCGCCTGTCGGAGCTTCGATCCTAGACCAGCTGCCAACTAAGGCTTAAGGCCTGGTCTGCCCTGCCATGACATTTTATCTTTAGGTTGCCTTTCATCGCACCAGGATAAGGCTTGTACACTCCCAATTATGCTATTCCGTCCGAAACCGTTGGCACAATATGGAGTGTCGGGTTTGGTAAGTGCTGCTCAACATTCGGCGCCAACAGAAAGCAGTTAGTACCGTCTACTGTCATAGGGTAGCTCAATCATATCTGACTAAGACCTGACAGACAAATATCTGTGAAATAATAGTTCTCATTGAAATAACAAACACTGGACAGTCGAACTGAATGAAAGTCGACCTGAATCTGGCGATACTTAGCCACTGCCGTGGTAAGAACACACTTTAGTAAGACTCTATATATCCAGAAAATGAGAAAATAGAAGTTATCAGGCAAGTAACATGGGACAGATTATGGTAGTCACTAGGAAGAACAAAATACCACAATGTAATATACAAGTAAATGGGAATATTCTTCAACAAGTGAATCGGTACAATTATCTCGGAACAGCCGTAACATCTGATGGGAGATGCCTTGAAGAGATTAGAACAAGAATCGCCATGGCGAAAGTAGCCTTTAGCAAGATGAAAAACATTCTGACCAATAAAAAGATGTCAATTGAAACGAGAAAAAGAGTGTTGAGGGGATACATAGAGCCGGTTCTTTTGTATGGATGTGAAACTTGGACAATGAGCAGTCAAGCTGAAAAACATCTGATGGCTGCAGAAATGTGGTTTCTGAAGAAAATGCAAAGAATACCATGGACAGACAGAAAAACCAATGACCAAGTACTACAGAAGATAAATGACAATCGTACATTGATTAGAGAAATTAGACGTAGACAGTCAACATTTTTTGGACATGTTATGAGAAGAAATGGATTGGAGAACTTAGTGACAACTGTCAAGATCGAAAGGAATAAACCAAGAGGAAAACCGAGAGGAAAATACCTGGATGGCTTGGCCACATGGCATGGATGAGACAGGAACACTGAGCTGATCCACGACTCTGGTGATAGTGTGAGATGCCGAAACATGACATTATCAGCATGGCACATGATAATGATTATCTGCCATCTAGCTCTTTAGCCTTTCTTTCTAAACAATTCTAAACATTGTATGTGCGGAATATTGCAGTACAAGGACATAACACTAAATCAACATCCTGTAATCGCAACTGCAACAAACCAATTAATGAAGCATTTGTGTAATTACTGTGTAAAATATTCAAGGGCATGTAGCAAGCAGGACACACTGTAATAAACAGGACACACCGTAATAAACATGTTTCATGATTATTTGCATATCCTTTAAAGGTCGTTGCAGTCAACACAAACATTTTTTCGATGTTGACGATTTCTTTGCAAGTTTTACATTCAGCAGTTTGCCATTGCTTTGTGAACGAACGGCACCTACAAGATTGTTACAAAACTGGCACAAGGCAGTCTTGCTGCCTAATCGTCCGCAGCTGTGACGAAGAAGAAGAAGAAGAAGAAGAAGAAGAAGAAGAAGAAGAAGAAGAAGAAGAAGAAGAAGAAGAAGAAGAAGAAGAAGAAGAAGAAGAAACAGAAGCATCGCGTAGAACTTCGCGCGTGTTACAAATATCGTGCATTGCTTGAAGAATCTCCACGTGTACTTTATGAGCAGACATTGGTACACTGAAGGTAATTCTTTACTCATCTCATTCCAATTCCAATTCCAATTTTCAAAACAAAAATTCCAAATTCGGCCTCGTTCAAACTGCCTCTTCAGCTGTGGTTAATGTTGAGATCCGTGGTTTGTATGGGTTCCTTCACCCTAATTCTTGTCTTGTGCGCTCTTACGAGTGAGTCCTATCTCGGACTGGTTATGTTGATTTGTGTCTGTGACGTCAGCTGGGGGTTGGTCGGCGGCTATCCTTTGTGCTCGTCCTTTTGTGGTATCTTTTGTTAGTGAAGGCTCCTGGCTCGTCTGGCTTGACTGGTTGCAGTCCTTATAAGGAATTTTTATTTGGTGTTTTTGATTCCTTTATTGTGTATTTTCTGTAGGAGCTTTTCTTCATTTTCATGTTCCTCCTTGCGCCTTTTTTCACTTTCGATTTTGAGTTTCTGTTGCCTTTCAATTTCTTACTCCGCGGTCAGCCATGGGATGATCTTTCCGTCTTCTATGTAGCACGTGTAGTCGTCAAAGTCAGGTTCATAGTATCTATTTGGGTATACTACCGGTCTCCTGAGTTTCTTGGGCTTCTTCTTGTCTCTTTAATCCCAGAGCCTTTTGAATTCCTGGTGCCTGCGCTCCTCCAATTTTATCGATTCTAGACACTCCTCCAAGTTAGGCCCCCGTAGTTTCTCCGTGCCGATGTCAGGGTGCTCATCTCGGTTTTCTTCGGATGTCTGAGAGATATTGGTTTCCCGTTGTCGGCCTCGAGCGTTGCGGTTGGGCTGCTGGCTGAAGCTTGCGGTTCAGGCTCGGTCTCTTGGTTTTCATCTTGCGGTTTCTCTGTGGTTTCTTGCATGGCTTCTGTTGGTTTGTTTTGGAAAAGTTCCATTTCAGTTTTTTGTAGTTCTCGCTCTGATTTTATGGTTTGCAGGATTTCTTCGTTCTCCTTCTTTATCAGTGCCATCTGTTTCATGTCTTGTTTGATGCTTTGTTGGATCTCCATTATTTCCGCCAGTAGTTTTTCATTGTCGCTGGTCGGAGTCGGCGTCAGCAGTGTCTTGACTTGTCTCTTCAACTCGTCTATCTGTTTTTGCAGGTGATCTCTTTCAGCTTGTGATATACCTGTGGCTGCCTCGCCCCTCCCCATTGCTTCCTTGAATGGTGTCTTTGTGGTAATTGCGATCTTTAGGTCGTCTCTGTGTCGTTGCAGGTACGGACAGCCCAAGTATCTTACTCCATGCTTGCCCAGGCAGTTGGCGCACTTTCGTTTGTTGTTGGGTGCTCGGAAGTCCGTGCCCAGCTTGGCCAGCGGACACTCCTTGAAGGCGTGGTGGTCGGCGCTGTACCAGAAGATTTCCGTCATACTTAGACATATTGCTCTGCTGTGGCCGGCCCTCTGGCATCTGGAACATTGGGTGATCCTTGGGATGAATCTCTCTGGCTGTTGTATTTTCTTGTTGATTGATACTGTGGTCGGCATCTCGCTGCCCTCTGTCGTCACCACCGCCAAGGTTGTGGGTATCTTGGAGGAGGTGAGGAGCCGCTTCGCCTTCATGAATCGGATGTGATGATTCTCTTCTCGTAGCTACTTCAGGATTTCTTCGTCTTATAGCTTCACTTGTATACGCCTGACAACCCACTTGCTTGTCGGTGAGTCGGTATAATGATAATGATAATGCAAGCACACCAGGGAGTGCTGCGCTATGAGTTGTGGGAAGCATGGGATGTTATCCCAGCCTCAGCATTACAAGGCGGTCGAGGGTATAATCGGTCTCTTTCACCCCACAACTGAGTCAGATAGGTGCCAATGCCTGTAGTCAAATCGTGTATGATCCAGAACAGTGTTGATGTTTTGTGGTGGTTGTGAACTGCTGCATCGGTATTTAATCATAGATGATTTAATTAATTGGGTGAAAGCATGTCTCCTCGCTGGCCGTTGAACGAGGGGACGGAGCGCGTATGGGAATGTCCTGAGTACAGTGACGTTGGTTCTTGGTTCAGCTCAACTCAGCTCAACTCATATCAGCATGTAGTATTTTGCGATTTAAATGTATAGGTTTGTACAGCTAGGAAGGTACAACAGTATTGCCAAATTAACCAGATTTAAAATATTTCTAATCTTGTACTGCTCCCCGGCCCTTACAAGTAAGATTATTCATTTATTCATTCATTCAGTAGCATGTCCTTTACAGAACCTCGCTCCTATAACAACCTTCCGGAAAACCTCTCGATCACAAGCAAGCGCGTCCGATACACCCATCTGGATATCATCCGCCACATCCCGCACCCGTCTTCTCTTTGGCCTTCCTCTTCCTCTCTTTCCAGGCATATACCCCTCCATTATTGTTCTCTCCAAACTTTCGTAACGTTTCAAGTGACCAAAATATGTCAGTTTTCTTTGTTTTATCGTCTTTAACTGCCAACTCTCTTCAATATGCAGCTCTTGAAGTATGGACGCATTTGTTCTTTTCTTTACCCAAGATATTCTTAGAAAGCGTCTATAACATTTATATTCAAAGTCATTTAAGCGCTGTTCAGCTTGTTTAGTAAGTGTCCAGGTCTCACAGGCGTATGTTGCAATGGGAAAGATTCATGCTCTTAAAAATCTAATTTTTGTAGTTCTTTCTGTCCCACTCCATAGTTTATTCAGTTTTTTTAGTCTTTGAAGAGCAATTGATAGTCGTCGTTTAATTTCTTTCATTGTGTCACCGTTGTTGGTTATCAATAATCCAAGATATTGCACATTTCCCATCACCTCAAATTTTTCCTCATTAACATATATTTCTTTCTCCATAGTAGTTTTATCTGCATGCATTATCTTTGTTTTTGCTATATTAAGATATCAGTTGTGATTTTCACTATTTCTTTGGGTTGACGTTATTAAGTTTTCTATACAATTCTGTATTGTGGATAGCAATAGTGTATCATCAGCATACCGAATCTCTGGTATGTCATGACCACCAATATTTAGGGCATCATATAGCTCCCTGTTTATATCATCTCTTACATTTCTCATTATATTTTCGGCGTACAGGTTCAACAAATAGGGGGACAGCCCACATTCCTGACGGACTCCTTGCTTGATGTCAAACCAATCTGATGTCTCGCCATCTATTCTAACTGCTGCTTATTGGTCTAGATATAACATTTTTATGAGATATACTACATGTGATGGAGAGCCCATATTCCTCATGATTTCCCACGTCTCTGATGTTGTACACAGTCAAATGCTTTTGAATAATCCACAAAACATGAAAATAGGTTTACATTAAATTATCTGCACTTCTCTATTATTAAACGCATGTTGAGAATGTGATCTGTTGTTCCTCTTCTTTGTCTAAATTCAGCTTGAACCACGTTAATTTCTTCTTCCATTTTCTTACGAAGTCTTCCCATTATGATTTTTAGTAGAATTTTACTTGCATGACTGATCAGGGCAACAGTTCTATAGTTGGTGCATAATTTCAGGTTGCCCTTTTTTGGCATTGGAATGAAGATAGTTAGTTCTCTTCCAATCTTTTGGCCATATACTATACATCCATATCTTTTTACATAATGCGTGATAGATTGTTATGCTTTCTTCTCCTCCCGCTTTAATTAGTTCAGCTGGTATCTCATCACATCCAGGTGATTTACCATTCTTCAGGTTCTTTATTGCCCATGCAATTTCATCTAATGAGGGTTCAGGTTCTGTCTCTGCTGTCATTGGCTCATGTATCTCATTCATATCCTCACTGTCACTCATATCATACATTCCACTGCAGTACTCCCGCCATCTTTCTAGAATTTGTCTAGATTCTGTTAAGGTATTTCTCATCTTGTCACAGATAACATTCAATTGAGGTTGAACATTTCTTGTCAATAACTTCATTTCTTTGAACATTTCATAATCTCTTCCAGCCTTATGATATTGCTCTATTCTGGTACAGCAATCTTGTATATATTGATTTTTGTCCTTTCTTGTGTTCTTTCTTATTTCTCGAGTTAAAGATTTATACTTCATCCCGCTGTTATCGGATCCACCTCCTTTCTGTTTCAGTTCCCTTCGTTGTGTTATTAATTCTAACGTGTCTGATGTAATCCATGGCTTAAGTTGCTTTTTCTTGATGGGAATTAAATCTTTGGCTGCAGTTATCAAGATATGTCTAGCTTGTACTGCCAGTTCATCAGGTGTCATTTCCTCTTGTACAGACATCAAGACCCCAAAACGATTCCTAACTTCTATGTTGTATGCGTCTGGTATTTTTGTGAGATCAAAACGAAGTGGCCTTGGTCCTCGTGTAAGCTTTTTGAGGTTTATTTCAGATCTGCTTCTAATAACTGATGATCTGTATCACAGTCTGCACTTCATAGAGTTTTTGCAGATGTTATGCTTGATCTCCATCTTCTTTGTATTAAAATATAATTTATCTGATTTTTGGTAATACTGTCTGGGGAGTTCCATGTGAAGAGACTTCTTGGGTGTTGTTAAAAAGTGTGTTGACTATCGTTTACACCATTTTCTGTGCAAAATTCAATTAATTTGTCACCTGCATCATTTCTATTTCCAAATCCTAATTTTCCTAAAACGAGTATCTCATTTTCAGCTCCTCCTGTACCTACTTTTGCATTAAAATCTCCCATTATTATTGCTATATTCTTATGACCAATCTCATTTAATATGTCTTGCAGTGTGTTATAAAAATCGTCAATTTCGTCCTCCTCTGCTGTTGAAGTAGGTGCATATATTTGTATGAGAGTTGTGTTTTATGGACGGCCTTTAAGTCTAATAGTGAGGATTATATCACTAACTGGGTTATATCCCATTAAAGCTTTTACAGTTGTTTTATCTAAACAAAATGCCACTCCACTCTGGCCTCCGACGTCTCTACCAGAATAAATGAAAAGACTTCCATTTTCAGTTGCAAAACGTCCCTTGTCTCTCCAGCGATGTTCACTAATTCCTAAAATTTGAATATTTAACTTCTCAATCTCATTACATACTACTTTAAGCTTTCCCTCATACATACTTCTTACATTCCACATTCCTATTCTCACTCTGTTTCTTAGTCTGACACAGGGGATTTGCTTGGTAGCACAGTCATGATTAACTCCATCATCACGATTACTAGTACTGGTCCCTGTGTCACACTCTTCCTCAGTGGTATCTGATCTGCCTGGCCTGGGGGTCTCTTTCTTATTATGTGTTTTTTATTTTTTATTTTTTTTTCATGGTTGTTAAGGTTTCTTGGCAAGTTTTGCAGAAGGTAGTTTGCCATTGCTTTCCTTCTAGGCAGTGACTGTACTATAAAAATATATAGTCGGTGGCCATAGCCATTGTCTCTACTGATGAGATCATCTGCCTATCGCCGCAGAGTGCAGACCATAACCAACAACAATCTGTCGGTTGCTCTCACACTCCATTCACCACTTGCTTCCATGGCTTCACGTAACCCTGATTAGGGGGGGGGGAGTAAAAGTGTACTCCACCTTGCCCAAGTTTAACATATAATAAAGATCACCCACATGCTAAAGATTATTTAGTCATGATTCATGACTAACTGTTTAGAGTAGTGTAAATTAGTGTTTAGGATGACATTTTACTCTCGTCGGGTTGCTCTCCGTCTGGGTGCATGGACCTCAGAGCCACATATGTTAACCTCGGGACTGCCACAGGGATCTACATTCTCACCGGTGCTCTTTAATGTGTATACGAGCAAGATTGCAAACCTAGAAGCACCAGGGGTTGGAAGAATACTAACATTTGCAGATGATATTCTTGCATATATGCAGGGGAGAGATAAGGAGAAAACAGCCCAGGAGCTACAGGCGACAGTAGATAAAGTGATTGACTGGTGCACATAAATGAATGCTGCCATCCACCCGGAAAAGGCGGCTGTTTTGTGGTGCTCTCTGGACAACAGGATTGTAAGAGCTGATGTCCCAAGCCTCGCGATGGATGGTAGAAATGTCAGCAGGGAGAACTGAAGTATCTGGGGATCACATTTGACAGGAGCCTATCCTTCAAGGACCACGTGGAGACGGTTGTGACAAGATCTCAAAAGGGACTCAGTGCACTTAAAACTGTTGTTGTTTGTCCATAAAGAATGATGATGACCATTCATTACATCCAGTGGGGTTGAAGGTATGGAGCCGTGGGTTCTAAGATGGCTGATAAGGCTTATTTTGGCTCGAAATGTTCTTTGACAATGTGGGCAAGGAATGCTTGACGTTTCTGGAGGAGGATTTCCTGCAGTAGTTTTTCTATCCTGCCTTTTCTTCACAGCTCTTGCAGTCCTGGTTGCCTCACATATGACTGCACCCTTGCGTAATGATGCACGCCACGAATTTCGGTCTCTGGCTGCAGCCTCCCAGGTGTCATGATGAATTCCAAAAGCCTTCAGTGAAATTTTCAGAGTGTCTTTAAAGCGTTTCCTCTGGCCACCTTGGGAGCGTTTACCACAACGCAGTTCGCTGTAAAAAATTCGTTTAGGGAGCCTGTGATCTGGCATGCGAGTCAAGTGACCAGTCCAGCGAATCTGATTCTTCATCAGTAGAGTGTGGATACAGGGCATGGATGCTCTTTCTAGGACTTCAGTGTCTGGAATCTTGTCTTGCCATTTAATCTTCAGTAGCTTCCTTAGGCAGACTGTGTGGAAGTGGTTTAATTTCCTAGCGTGTCGCTGATAAACAGTCCAGGTTTCACAAGCATATAGCAGTGTGGATAATACAACTGCTTTGTAGACTTTTAGCTTTGTTTGCAGGCTTATTCCAGTTCTGTCCCATACATTCTTGTACAGTCTGCCAAAGGCCGCACTGGCCTTGGAGATTCTTGCATTCACTTCGTCATCAATTGTGGCAGCTTGTGACACAGTGCTGCCAAGATAGGTGAATTTGTCCACAACACTTAGTCTATGATC
The DNA here is from genome assembly GCA_014155875.1 of Cepaea nemoralis. Taxonomy (NCBI): domain Eukaryota; kingdom Metazoa; phylum Mollusca; class Gastropoda; order Stylommatophora; family Helicidae; genus Cepaea; species Cepaea nemoralis. The sequence continues at coordinate 137,132 of JACEFZ010021973.1, read as the reverse complement.
ATTCACTTTGATATTCGGCACAGTGTGATTATTCCCTGGAGCTGGCTGGTACATAACTACAGTCTTCTCCAAGTTGATATTGAGCCCAAAGTTGGCACAGGCATGTGAGAAAGCTGAAACATTATGTTGCATGTCCGCCTCTGAGTTGGTGTACAGAGCGCAATCATCAGCAAACAGGAGCTCTCTGACGGTGTCGCTGTTAATTTTGGTTTTAGCTTTCAGCCTTCTGAGATTGAATAACTTTCCACCCATACGGTAGTTGATGTCTATTCCAATGTCGTCGTTCTCGAAGGCATTCATCAGCATGGCTGAAAACATGAGGCTGAACAGTGTTGGTGCCAGGACACATCCTTGCTTCACTCCATTGGTGACAGGAAAGGGTTCAGACAGTTCGCCATTTTCCTGTACTCTTGCCTGCATGCCATCATGAAATAGCCGCACTATTTGGACAAACTTTCGTGGACAGCCATATTTTGCCATAATCTTCCACAGTCCTTCTCTGCTGACTGTATCAAAAGCCTTGGTAAGGTCAATGAAAGTGGAGAACATTTCGCAGTTCTGTTCCTGACATTTCTCTTGCAGCTGCCTTGCAGCGAAAATCATGTCAACAGTTCCACGTTCTTTTCTGAAGCCACACTGACTCTCAGGAAGAAGACCTTGATCGAGATGGGCTGTGAGGCGATTGAGAAGAATTCTGGCGAGTATCTTCCCTGCAATTGAAAGCAAGGAGATGCCTCGGTGGTTGTCACAGGATTGGCGGTTTCCTTTACGTTTGTAAAGGTGGACTATTGACGCGTCCTTGAAATCTTGTGGCATGGTCTCGTTCACCCATATGTTTGTAAAGACTTGGTGAAGCTGCTCTGTTAGGACCGGCCCACCTGCCTTGTATATCTCTGCTGGGATGGAGTCAGGACCAGGTGCCTTGCCGCTGGAGAGTTGCTGGATGGCTTTGTTTACTTCCACTATGGTTGGCAGGTCATCAAGTGTCTCATTGGTAGGAACTTGAGGAAGGCAGTTGATGGTTTCATCATCGAAGAAGGAAGTTGCATTTAAGATGTTGCTGAAATGCTCTGCCCAGCGTTGAAGGATTTCTTTCTTATCGGTGATCAATGTTCCCCCATCTGCACTGAGGAGGGGAACTATGCCTGGTGATGTAGGACCATAGACCGCTTTCAGTGAGTCGTAGAAGTTTTTCATATCATGTCTGTCAGCAAAGCCCTGAATTTCATCAGCTTTGCTGCTCAGCCAGGAGTCCCGCATGTGCCGAAGTTTCTGCTGCACTACTCTCTGAATGTTCTTGAAGGCATCTTTTTTTTATGTTGACTTTGGGTCATTCAAATGTGCCTTGAGGAGAAGATGTTTCTCGGCCAGCAATTGGTTGATGTCTTCGGAATTTTCATCAAACCAGTCTTTATGCTTTCGGGGGGCTGGACCCAGGATTTCCATAGCAGTGTTGTAAATTATGTCCTTTAGGGCTCTCCATTCTGTTTCTGTATCCTGTTTAGCTGCAGCATTTGGCTTGAGGCGGTCTTCCAGCATATTTTCAAACGACTGCTGCATTTTCTTGCTGTTTAGGCGGGTGACATTTAGCTTTTTTTGCATTTTCACCCCTTGAGGACGCCGTGGTGGCCTGATGTGAATGTTTATTTTTGAGACAATGAGACGATGGTCTGTCCAACATTCGGCACCACACATGGATTTTGTCACTCGGACGTCTTGTCTGTCACTCCTCCTGACAATGACATAGTCAATGAGGTGCCAGTGTTTCGAGCGAGGGTGCATCCACGATGTCCTATTTCTCATGGGGAGACGGAAAATTGTGTTCGTAATCAGGAGATCATGTTCGGCACATGTCTGAAGGAGGCGGAGTCCATTGCTGTTACAATTTCCGACTCCATGCTTTCCAATAATGCCACTCCAAGAGGTGGTGTCCGTGCCTACTCTGGCATTGAAATCCCCAAGGAGTATAAGTTTGTCTCCTTTGGGAACAGATGTTAATACATTGTGCAGGTCCTCATAGAACTTGTTCTTGACATCATCTTCGTTGGTCATAGTTGGTGCGTAGACACTCACAATGGTTGCATGCTTCCTTCCATTCAGCAGGGGCAACTTCATGGTCATGAGCCTGTCGTTTATAGCCTTTGGAAATCCAGCTAATTTGCCGACCAGGGCCGACTTAATGGCAAATCCCACACCGGATTGGCGTCTTTCCTCGCTTTTCCTTCCACTCCAGAAAAATGTGTAGCCGGCACCTATTTCACAGATTTGGCCTTCTTCTGCAAGTCGTGTCTCGCTCAAGGCTGCAATGTCGATGTTGTACCTGCCCAGCTCTCTCCCAATCAGTGCTGTTCGTCTCTCTGGACCCGACGCGCCGTCTCTGTCAAGTAGGGTGCGTACATTCCAAGTTCCAATTGTTAAGGGAATATGGTTTACTCTTTTAGCTTTGCTTGTTTTATCTTTGTTTGTATGTCGACCGCAGTTAAGGGTACCCACCAACCGCGGCTAGCTGGTTAGGTAGTGATGGAGCAGACAATGTTTAGGGCACCTTTTCTAGCCCCTTCCTCATGCTATGGAGGTGAGCAGTGTGTTCCTATAGAGGGCTGCTCAGTCGCTCAGGGGGCTGCCGAATCCCACTGCTGCTCCGGTCAGTAGAAGACGACCATATGGCCTGAGCCGCCTGTGTGCAGGTCTGCGACTACGGCTGCCAGCGTACCCACGCCTGCCGCTTCGCCGCTCGCCCATCGCCACAGGGCTTGAAGGTGATATATGACGTTGGATGAAGAATGACTTGCGCGATGACTTGGATTAAAGTGAGGAAAAGTTGCGCAATTCGTCGACCTCACTCTCTCGCCTGAGTCCATCTGAGTCCAGTGGCACGACAAGTCGTGACGACTGGAGACGAATACAGGTGCAGTGGATGACCAGGCCGCTCTACGTGCCTTACCGTGCTCATTACGTTCCACAACGCTTTGCAGGTAAACGCCGTCTTGCCCGTTGAATCAGGAATGATTTCTTCCGCGCAGTCTGCCGAATCCTGTCTTCACATACTGGGTAGGCATACCCTAGTTTACCTCTTGGTTTGACACCAAATCGGATACCCATGCCTGGTTTAGCCAGCCTCTCACAGCTGTTGCCCGTGGGGTGGCCGCTGTCGCATGCTGACAGCTACTAGGAACCACAGGCACGAGCTGGGTGTCAGGCTTGGACCAGTGGGGGATGGGTCCTGAAAAGGACATGAGAGTCATCCTTACCAAAGGTGCTACCAATGCCTGACACCCCGTACCCCCCACTTAAAAATATGGCCGCAATGGACACAGAGCAGAGAATGCCTTTCACACTATACCAGCACTTGATCCCCTCAGTAATTGATTATGGATTAGGTCTGCTCACTGTCTCAGAGAGTCAGCTGTTGAAGTTAGAGCGCATACAGAACGAAGCTATGCGGGTCATTCTGGGATGCACTAGAGACACCCCAGTAGTGTGTATGCGTTACATCCTTGGTCTGCCGACTGTTGCTGGTAGGCTCAAGGTGATGCAGGCGAAGGCATACCTCAGAGTAGCTGCAGACACAGACCACCCACTGCATGAGGCGCTGGACGCAGTTAAGGGTCAGCGACTGATAAGAGGGAAATCATGGATGGCTCAGGCGGAGGATACGATCAGACAGGTGTGCCCCTTGGGGAACATTAGGCGTGGAGAGAAGTGGGTCAGAGTGCCAGCGGAGCAGTCAGACTTGTGCAAAGTTATAATCACATTAAGCCGGGAGTGCAGGGAGTGGCCAGCAGGGGCCACGGCAGTGGACATCCAGCAACTAATTCAGGACAATGCTCACTCGGATGATGTGATTATCTACACAGATGGTTCGGTGTCAAGAGGTGAGAAAAGTGGCTGGGGGTTCATAGCCAAAGCTAATGGTCGATGTTTGGGGCAGGAGAGCCTGGCATATGATACTACAACATCCAGCTTAAGAATGGAGGTGGAGGCAGTCACTGCGGCTCTCCGCTGGATGGAGAATACGACACACACACATAGTGATTGTAACTGACTCAGAAAGCATGCTGACGAGAGTGAGGACGGGCAGGCTTCGTGTGGAGTGGCTTGCTTCGCTTCGGAGGTCACGGGTGACAAGCATCGCCTGGATCTTTTCTCCGGGGCATGCCGGTGTGCTGGGAAATGAACAGGCGGACAGATTGGCTGGCTCTGCAGAACTTGGTGGAGTATTGATACATGACAAGGCAGACGTGGTTGCGGCCTTGTGGGAGCACGTGCACACCTCGGAGGAGCAGATGGATTACCATGGTCTGGCAAGAATGAGACAGCGAGGAGTGACGTGGGGATCTTGCCGACGCTCAATGCTCAGAGGAAAGGCGAGACGGACTTATAATCAGATTTCTACTGGTACTATTAGTGTTGGAACTCTTCGCTGGCTGCTGAGGATGGGGACTGAGCACTTATGGGAATGCCCCGAATGCTGTGATGTCGATTCCTAAATGAATCAATCAATCAATCATAGGATGACATTAGAAATGGTGTGATTTTTAAAAAAATTTGTGTTATTGCCAAAGGGGTACCATGTGATTTGAAAAAACGTCATCATTCAGGAAGCCTACTGTGACAGCTGTAGATAATACAATTAGATATATTGTTCTTGTTTGTTTGCATATCCTTTACAGGACATGGCAGTCAACATAAGCATATTTCAGCTGATTGTTGATTTCTTGGCAAGATTACGCTCAGTAATTTGCCATTGTTTTCTGAGCGGCCGGCTCACATACCCCGTAAGTTACCGACGCGATTCGAACCACTGCTGATTCTCACCGTCGTCACGTTACCTACGAGAGTATACGAGATTACGGAGAAAAGTCGCTAACCTTTAGGCCAGGAAGCCGGAAATTAGACATATAGATGTAGGTATAACATCAGATATTGCAATAATGAATATTGCTTCGTGAGTGACACATAATGATACACATGGATGATGATGATGATGATGATGAGGATGAGGATGAGGATGATGATGATGATGATGATGATGATGATGAGGAGGATGATGATGATGATGATGATGATGATGATGATGATGATGATGATGATGATGATGATGATGATGATGATGATGATGATGATGATGATGATGATGATGATGATGATGATACTGGTGATGAAATGAATCTGGCCTTTGGTGATTAAAGTAGACAAATATGAACTGTACATTAAAGAAAAGGTAAATTACACTTATATGTAGTTACATTTTGTAATTTAATCCACAATTATTGGCATGGTGCCAATGCTAGAAAGTAATGTTAGACACACAGTGAGTGGGTTATGTGGTAGGTACAGTAATGTTAACTTACTTGGTGGGTTATGTGGTAGGTACAGTAATGTTAACTTATTCGGTGGGTTATGTGGTAGATACAGTAATATTAACTTAGTGGGTGGGTTTTGTAGTAGATACAATAATGTTAACTTATTGGGTTGGTTATGCGGTAAATACAGTTACGTTAACTTATTGGGTGTTTTGTGTGGTAGATACAGTAATGTTAACTTAATGCTAAGGTTATGTGGTAGATACAGTAATGTTAACTTAGTGGGTGGATTTTGTCGTACATACAATAATCTTAACTTATTGGGTAGGTTATGTGGTAGATACAGTAATGTTTATTTATTCGGTCGGTTATGTGGTAGACACTAATGTTAACATATTGTGTTGGTCAGTGGCTGTAGAACAGGTTTTATCTCGGCAAGTCGGGGAGGTTTAGGGTCTCCAAAGCATCATCACAGTGTACACCGGTTAACCAGATTCCGCAAGCAGGAGCTGAAACACAATATGACAAATCAATACTTGACTTCTGCAGGTTCTAGGTCAGTCAGTAAAGGGACCTTTTACACAGCTTAAGATCCTCTGGGGATATGGTTCTAGACCTGTTATATAGATCAATCAGCGATCCATGGGTCATGTGGTTAGTGTTATAGTGCTAGTGTAACAGTAAGGGAGTACTGGGGTATTATTAGAATCTAGTGGGAAACAGATACAGCACGATTGAGCATCGAGAGTGAAAGGGAAAGAGATGCTCAATCGTGACGTATTGGGTTGGCAAGAGAAGTTGAGATCCGGCCTTTGACTTGAGTGGAAGTGAACATCAAACCTTTGTCATCATGTACTAATAAACTTTATACTATCAACTGAAACCACGTCTTGCGAGTCTCTGTACATTGTTACAGAGCTCGAAATGTTGCCTGTGACCGAGGATTCGAACCTGATATAGTTCGGTTGGTACAAAACAACGCGAAGTAATGCCGAATAACATCGCGGAGAAGATGTTCCATGCTCCAGTTCTATAAGTAACCAGAAACACTTGCGGCACGTTGTGGAACAACTAGTGAACGTAATAAGGCGCAGTCAAAAGATGGCCAGTAAATTGTAAATTTCAGTTATCTGTGAATACAGAGGCCAAAAGCCCACCCAGGGGTGGTCCTCTGTAAGTCTTTTTCAAGACTTGAGATAACAAATAAATTAGCGTCAAGAGGCTTACCATAGCCGTTGTCTGAAGTTTGGCGTTATCAAAAGGCTTACCATAGCCGTTGTCTGAAGTTTGGCGTTATCAAAAGGCTTACCATAGCCGTTGTCTGAAGTTTGGCGTTATCAAAAGGCTTACCATAGCCGTTGTCTGAAGTTTGGCGTTATCAAAAGGCTTACCATAGCCGTTGTCTGAAGTTTGGCGTTATCAAAAGGCTTACCATAGCCGTTGTCTGAAGTTTGGCGTTATCAAAAGGCTTACCATAGCCGTTGTTTGAACTTTGGCGTTATCAAAGGGCTTGTCATGGCCGTAGTCTGAACTTCAGCGTTATCAAGGGGCTGGTCATAGCCATTGTCTAAACTCTAGCGTTTCAAAAAGGGCTTACCATAGCCTGAGTTTTGCTAATTTCAAATCGCCAGCCACCTACGTTGTCGCTATCTCAAGACGTCGATGATGTACCCCACCCGGGGTGAAAACAAAGGCTAAAAATCTGGTCGGGACCCGACCAGGGGTTGAAGATTATCCCGGCATCCCTAGAGAAGTGACGAAATTACCTGGGGGAAGAGACAGACTACCTGAACTCTGCCACCTGAACTCCGCGACTGATTCTCAGCTGAAACAGGCTCCTGGTGATCGAACGAAATCTGACGCCGAGTGGAAAAAAGTACGTGCTTGAGTCAGGAAACAAAATCAAGGTGAAGTTGTGTGGTTTTCAAACCTAGAAACTAACTGTAGTTTTACAAAACAAGTGAGTGTATTCCTTAAATTAAGAAGTTGAAATTGTGTGATTCTCAAACCTAGAAACTAACTGTAGTTTTACAAAACAAGTGAGTGTATTCCTTAAATTCAGAAGTTGAAATTGTGTAGTTCTTTGCTTGCTTTGTTTCAGTATTTTTCAGCATGGCGGAACAGGACACCTTAGCACAGGTTTTGACAGGCGTGGGAACAGCAGTAGGCCGGCTTAATATGGTTATTAAACAACAAGGGATGGCAACAGAAATTGTGAAGTTTAGTGGACAGGCCAGAGACTTTAAAAAATGGGTCACTTCCATAGAAAAATATGCCTATTTAATCTCAGCAACAGATGAAGAAAAAATGAGACTAGCTTATCAGACGGCAACGGAACCGGTTTCGGATCATATAAGAAGAAAGTTAGAGGCTAGAGTAGATGAGACGTGGGAACAGTTCAAAGAAGACCTAGCAAGGAAATATGCAGAAATAACGGATCCACAACATGCATTTTCGGTATTGAGGCAGGCTAAACAAAATAACGGAGAGACGGTACAATTGTTTAGCGATAGATTGATTAACTTGGCTGAAGAAGCTTTCTTAGGACAGAATGTACGAGGGGAGGAGGTGGAAAGGATGTTAGGTAGGGATTTTTGTAGATGGCATAAGGTCCGATGGTTTGAAACTTAAGTTGATGAGGGAAAACCCTGAGAGGTTATCACAAGCGGTGGATATCGCGGTACAAGAGGAAAATTTGAGACGTAGGTTTAGATTAAGAACAGGACGAGAAGTGGGAAGTAATCGAGACGACAGAGTTGAGGAACCTATGGAAATAGGACAAACAAAATTCGGATGGAATAGGAGAGGAGGTATACAAACGTTACAAGGTAGAAATAGGAGTGATTATGTTGAAAGAAGAAATATGAGATACCCTACAAGTGAGACAGTGGGAAACACAAATAACACAAATATTGTCTGTTGGGCTTGTGGTCAACGGGGACATGTTTCTCGTTTTTGTAATAACAGGCGTGTCCAGTCGAATACACAGGGTAGACATGACAATAACAGGGTGAGCAGGAATGTTGTAGATGGACACAGGAATTTTACAGGTACAAGAACGCAGGAAAACCGACGCCCTACCTATTAAATGGGACCTATGGTAGGAAGGGCAATAATAGGGTCCCAGGCTTTAAAGAGTATGTTAATAATAGGTATAGTAGGACGAACAGAGAATATTTTCAATTAGATGAAGTCAAGCAATTTGTAGAAAATAAAACAGATTATAGCTCTTGTATAATAGAAATAGGAAAGTATAGAGTTCGTACATTAATTGATTCGGGAGCTCAGGTTAGTGTAGTAAAAGAAAGTTTTCTATACAAGATAGTAAGAAATTGTAGAGTATTTAAGAGTCATAATAATTTACACTCTGTTACTGGACAGAATTTACAAGTAATTGGACAAACAATGATAAATTTTAAGTTAGGAGGGATCAACATAAGACATCCTTTTTCATGTAGTGAAGGATTTAAATAGAAACATGTTGATAGGAAGAGATTTTTTAATAAAAAATGGAGTAAGACTTTTCTATGATTTACATAAATTAAAATTCAGGGACGTCTATATAGATATGGAAGAAGACATGCATATATCAGCACTAGGTTAGAGTTAAAATGACCACGACGTTAAAACCACAGTCGGTTAATTTGATACAAGCGAAGTTGAAGAGAAACCCATATTATGTGGAAGGAAACACAGTCAGAATCACTGAGTTACAAGAGGAAATAATTGATGAGCCTGGTTTGGAAGTTCCGGATGGAATAATAGCGCTAGGATAAACACTTAACCTTTCCAGTGATGGTTATCAACAACACAGGTAGAGAAATCAAATTATACAGAGGATGTGTGATAGCCAAACTAGATCATAACATTAGTGACATATTGGCAACAAATAGAGCAGAAATGTCGGGAACAAGTTATTCAGAAACTTCTAGTGAAAGAGTTAATAACAGACGCGGACGCGGAAGAAGAGGGAAAAGTCAGAATGGATGAATTGATCCATCCATCTAGAAGAAATAAAGCCCAAATACATTCACTAGACAAAATAACAAGGGAACAAGAATTGTTGTCACAGTTAAAAGCTCCGCCAGAAAATAAGGAAGTATTAGAACAACTTATAAAGCAAAATCAGGATGTGTTTGCAGTTGATGATTTAGAATTGGGAAAGACACAGACAGTTACAATGGAAATAGACACGGGAGATCATCCACCAATAAGTTTAAAACCATATAGAACTCCATTAAGAAATAGAGAAATCGTGGAAAAGGCGATAGAAGAGATGTTGAAAGCAGGAATAATAACAAGGTCGAAGTCAGAATGGTCATCTCCGGTCGTAATTGTGGCCAAGCCTGATGGTTCGAGTCGCTTCTGTTGCGATTACAGGGCGTTGAACAAAATTACCAAGAATGTAGCGTACCCACTGCCGGTAATTGATGATATTTTGGGGCTGCTTAATGGCTCTACATATTTCACGACGCTGGACGCAAGGTCAGGATTCTGGTGTATTCCGATGTCGAAGGACGCGCAAAAGAAAAGTGCCTTTTGTACTCATATGGGTTCTTACGAATTCTTACTCACTATATGCTCTTAATTAATGAAGTTCTAGAAGGTATGCAAAGGTTCGCTCTAGCCTATATAGATGATATACTGATTTATACGAAAGGAGACGTGGAGGATCATTTGAAACATATTAGACTAGTGTTTGACAGGTTAAGAAAGCATGATGTGAAGTTAAAGCTTAGTAAATGCCAATTTTTAAAGACAGAAACAAAATATTTGGGGTATATTATAAATAGAGAAGGTATAAAACCAGACCAGGACAAGATAAAGGTTATTAAAGAGTTACCTGCTCCAACTAACGTTAAGGAAGTACGCGCTTTTATAGGAACATGTGCGTATTATAGGCGGTTTGTCCCAGCGTTTTCAAAGATAGCTGAACCTATTACAAACTTAACAGGCAAATACGCTAGGTTTAAATGGGATGATGAGTGTCAAAAAGCGTTCGAGTATTTAAAAAACAGCTTAACACTTGGTACCACTGTTAACGCATCCAGACTTAAACAAACAGTTAATACTATACACAGATGCTTCGGACAATGCAGTAGGAGCATGTTTGGTGCAACCATATGAAGGAAAAGAGTCTGGAATACCAGGGGTAAAAATGAAAGGCCTATCTACTTCTTGTCGCATAAACTTAGCAAATCACAAAGAAAATGGACGACTATTGAGAAGGAGGCTTACGCAATTCATTACGCTCTTCAGAAACTAAATTACTACTTACATAACGCAAATTTTGTTATTAGAACTGACCATATGCCTTTAAAGTCTTTTTTAGAAGCTCCAGTGCAGAACAGGAAAATACAGACGTGGGCATTGAATCTACAGGGATATAACACAAAAATTGAGTACATTCCAGGTAGGATTAACACATGCGCTGATTTATTATCTAGAATTCCATACCCACAGTCATCAGGAGATACAGAAGATGAAGCTGAACCAGAGATAGACGACCGAAATTGGCAAGTAAATATTTTAGATTCTGCTATAATAAATAGGGAAGAATTTGATAGTCTACCATCGGATCAAGAGTCTGAATATAGGGAAGAAGACCTACAGTTAGCACAATTTAATATGAAAGAAGAGCAAGAGTTGGACCCAAAAGTCATACAAATAAAAGAAAAATTACGGGAAACAGAAGATAACAAATATAAAAGGAATTATTTGGTTTTACAAGAGGATGGACAGTTGTACTATATGTGTGAAAGGAACGAACAGCTAAGGAAATATATTCCAAAACATCTAGAAAATGAACTTTTAAAAGCATATCACGATGGAAATGGACATCTCGGTAGAGACAAATTGGTGAAAGCACTCACAAGCAAATATTATTGGCCAAACTTGTTTAAATCTACATGCAAATATGTAGATACGTGTGAAAAATGCAGATTAAGGAACATGAAAACAATAAAGTGTCCCTTACAAGATACAGATATTCCTCAGCTCCCAATGCAAAAGATTAGTTTAGATATATCAGGTCCACACCCCAGAACATTGTCAGGAAACGTTTATTTGATTCACATAGTAGACGTCTACAGTCTTTGGCCGGAAGTTTACGCAATTCCAGATAAGAGCGCAGATACAGTCATTAATATTTTTTTACAGGAGTTCGTACCAAGGTTTAGTTGCCCACAAACTATACTTACGGATAATGGTAGAGAGTTTGTAAATAAAAAATTCGAAAAGTTATTAAAAGATTTAAATATAAAACATATAAAGACCTCATATTATAGACCTTCTTCAAATGCTAGAAACGAGCGTCAACATCGGACGATATACGACATTATAGCAAAGATTATTGATGAACATGAAAAAGATTGGGATCTATTCTTGGGACCTGCTCTTAGCGCTATTCGTACAAATCAAAATGAGAGCACGGGTTTTTCAGCCATTTTATTTAATACACGGGAGAGAACCAATACTACCTATAGATAATCTATTAAAACCGAGACGGAAATATATGGGTGAAGAATTTCAAGAGACCATAATACAGGAAATGCATAAAGCACACTGTAAGATTAAGGAATAATATAATTAAAGCTAGGGAAAGACAGAAAAAGTACAAAAATGTAAATACAAAATTACAGGAGTTTAAGGTAGGTGATAGAGTTTATTACAAGAAGCATAGAAGAAACTCTAAGTTTGATGCTCGTTGGATTCCAGGTTATTACGTTTTAGAAAAACTAGGTAATGTATCGTATATTATAAAGAACCAGGTCACGGGACATATAGCAAGGGCACACGTTGAACACTTAAGAAGAGATGAAGATAAGATAGAAAATAATAATTATAATAATAATTATTATTCAGACACAAGATATTTAGATGAACAAGTTGTCAGAAGAGCTACAGTAACCCCAGGCTTTAGAAAAGAACCAGCACAAAATCAATTGCTAGCAATTCCAAGTTACGAAGATACTCAAGAACAGACAATTCCGAAAACAATGGAAGAAGAAAATGTGAATGAAACTCATTATGATAGTATGGAAGAGGAAATAGGTGCTCCATTTAAAAATACTAGACAAGCACCGAAAAGAAGATTGGACAATCAAAGAGATAAAGAAGTGAAAAGACAGAGGAGAATTAGGGTTTATTCAACAAGCGGAGAAGATATGCCTCTACTAGAAAGATCCTTAAGAAATAGTGATCGACAAATTAGGTGGGATGCTGAACGGAAGAGATTAGCGGCAGCTAAAGAGAGACATACAGACGAAGAAGAAGAAATGGATGAAAAGTCAGAGTCAAGTAGTAGTATGGAGGAAACTAGTAGGTTGTACGAAGAAGAGGATATTGATGTAGAGTTAGCACTTATTCAGAGAAACTTGGAGTTGTTGAGGAAGTGGAAACGTAGGAGATAGATAAATTGAAAGTACTGCAGATGGCAAGTTATAAGTTTCAGGATTTAGAACTGTAAGTGATGCTTGAAGAAGTATACGAAACGGTGGAAGTGGAAAAGGACTCTATGGATGTTTTTTAAAACAAAAATGTGGTCTTGAGGTATTGGTACAATGGGTGAATGTACTTTTTATTGGTGCTAGAAATGCCGTGTTTAACGATAAGGATTAACAAGTTATAGTGATGATTGGTCCAGGGGAAATAATAGGCAGGCCAGATCTCAAGTTCGTTCAAGTAGAGGACGGCTACTACATTGAGTTAATATTGGATTAATAGCCACATTACAAATAGAAAAAAAAATGTAGTTTACAGTGCTTACTTAAGAGGATATTCCGGATGTTATGTTATGAGGGGAGATGGTATGGTAAATGTTGATTACTGATTACTGATTTGTTTATGTAGATAGAACAGATGTGATTCTAGTTGGTCTGTAGTTAACAGATATACAGATGGAATGTTTAGTCTTCTCGGTCATAAAAATAATTAGTATGAGAGGCCAATGTTGGTGGGCCACTATACGTAGTAATTTTAAGAGAGTTATAATTGTTTTGAGTCATGAGTCATATATGATATGATGGCTATTGTTTGGTTGTTTTATTGAGCCTAAGTTGTAATGCCTTATTTTGTTTTCTTGATTTGGTCTTGAAAAATGATTGTTATTGTTTGATTAATTGATTTAGAATAGGGTGATTGTGTTCCTAGCATTTGAGTTGATAAAAACTATTGGTCCGTAAAAGTGTCCAATAGTGATAGGTAGAATAGAATATTTTATTCTGATTTGATAACATGCATGTTATGTCATTTTAAAAAATGTGTTTTTTTCTTTAGATTAATTTGGGGGTTGTGTTCATTTTATTTCGATTACATGAATGGTTTGGTATAGTGAGTTACATGGTTATAAAGTTAGTAAGTAAGTTTAAGTTTCAAATGAGTGAGGTTTTGCTTAAGGTTTTTCGTTCAGAAAAGAGTTGATAAAAACTAATTTGTCCACTGATATAAGGTAGGGGGAAACTTAAGAGTAAATAGTTAAGGAATGCTGCGCATTCATTAACTAGTGGGAAACCATAGTTGGTGAACGTGTGTGCACGAATGGATAGACGTATCCAGGGCTTGCACACACGTCACTGTGTTTATAAAATGGCAGGATGGGATGTACGGGGGCAAGATATAGGTGCTGTGAAATACCAGCTTTAATTATATTAAAGGTGTTCATAAAATATGAACATGGGCTCATGGTAAAAGGTGAGATAACGAAAGAGGAACAGAATTGTGGTTGGCAATGTCAATGTGAAATATATAAGGTTTATGAAAACTTATGCCAAATTGTTTTATAACGAACAATGATATATTTCATAAGGTGTTTTAAAAAATTATTTTACAAAATTTTTTTATTGGCAAGGGAGGTAAAGGGTGAGTGTCTTAAATGTGCATTTACTGTATGTCCATGTGGTCATGTCGTGTATTCATTCTTTATGCTTCTTACTAGGTGCGCACCACTTCTTTACTTTCTCTAATTACATTGTTTTTGTACGTCCTGGGTTTTGGAAGAGTGAGAAATTTTATAAGTTCAAAAATTTCGATAAAGAATTTATGAGCTGTTCTTATAATATGTATATTTGATACAGGAAACAGGAGGAGCCAAGAAAGAACCAGAAAAGAAGAAGTATATAGTTTTGGGGAAATAGAAAGGAGAGAAGTGTGGGGTTATTAGCTGACCATATAACTGGGAGAAGAGTTAAAAGATATATTATTTACTCAAACTTGGGCTGATTTTAGGGAAGATTAGAGGAAAAAGAGAGAATAGAGTATGGGGATTAGGAGTAAAGAGTTTTCCTTTATAAGGAAAATTCTTTATTCAACATGGGGAGGTGTAACAGTAAGGGAGTACTGGGGTATTATTAGAATCTAGTGGGAAACAGATACAGCACGATTGAGCATCGAGAGTGAAAGGGAAAGAGATGCTCAATCGTGACGTATTGGGTTGGCAAGAGGGGTTGAGATCCGGCCTTTGACTTGAGTGGAAGTGAACATCAAACCTTTGTCATCATGTACTAATAAACTTTATACTATCAACTGAAAACACGTCTTGCGAGTCTCTGTACATTGTTACACTAGATCTGTTGTATAGATCAATCAGCGATCCATGGGTCATGTGGTTAGTGTTATAGTGCTAGATCTGTTGTATAGATCAATCAGCGATCCATGGGTCATGTGGTTAGTGTTATAGTGCTAGATCTGTTGTATAGATCAATCAGCGATCCATGAGTCATGTGGTTAGTGTTATAGTGCTAGATCTGTTGTATAGATCAATCAGCGATCCATGGGTCATGTGGTTAGTGTTATAGTGCTAGATCTGTTGTATAGATCAATCAGCGATCCATGAGTCATGTGGTTAGTGTTATAGTGCTAGATCTGTTGTATAGATCAATCAGCGATCCATGAGTCATGTGGTTAGTAATGCGCCGGCCGTCTTTACATTCCAAGACATTTCCTGGCACCAACTGTAGGCCTGGGAGTTCAGGTTGATTTTTCAATTCTGCCCCGATATGGTTTCAAACCGATGTCTACTGCTTCTGCAGGCGAGTGCATAGCCTCATCGGAAAATTGTGGTCTGAACTAATAAAGGACAAAATATAAATCCAATATGAAACAATTTTAGACCAACTTGATTTGACGTTTGCGGTCTAGTGTCCATATGTACCTCCAAACAGTCTAGGACGGTACATTATTACTTAGTGGACAACAATAACATTCAGGCATATGCACCAACGGCAGGCAAAAGAGGGCATATCTGCATTATATAATACGTTAACCATGGCGATGGACCAGTTATATGTATTATATAATGCGTTAGACATAGCGATGGACCAGTTATATGTATTATATAATACGTTAGACATGGCGATGGGCCATTTATATGTATTATATAATACGTTAGACATGGAGATGGACCAGTTATATGTATTATATAATTCGTTAGACATGGCGATGGACCAGTTATATGTATTATATAATACGTTAGACATAGCGATGGACCAGTTATATGTATTATATGCTTGCTTGCGTTCACTGGCTGTGAACTCCATCGTGAAGTCCCGTATGTCGGATGGTGACATCCTGTTTTCCAACATCGGTGTGATGTCATACCGGACTGACGTTTGCGTGAGTATCCGTTGTCCCATGTCTGGTTTATTGGTGTGCAGTCTGATAGTTCCTCGCCGTGCAGGCAGGTACTCTCCGACTTCGGAGGAAGATGCATTATATAATACGTTAGAAATGGCGAATGACCAGTTAAACACACTTGAAATAACAATGGTACTCAATGACAGATGTCCACATACGAACTGATACACTTTTGGAGATGGCAAAATGTTGTGAAGTATGATTAACTACGCTAGTCAACGAGGAATTTTATGATAATGGCTCAATGACTTCAATGTAACGGTGGACAATGAAATTAACTGAGCAACAGATCAGTCGCTATTGAAAATTGAGGACAATTTGAGAGATGACACACTTGTTGGATGGGCAGAAGCACAGGATACAACAAGATCGTTCAAGAATCCAGTGGTGCCCACTCTATGACCACGAGCAGCATGACGATGGAGGTGATGGCAGTTACACAGGCTTTCATATGGCTGGAATCACAGCATTATACCAACGTGTGTGTACTAAGTGATTCAATGAGCATGATTCAGAAGGTCGAAGCTGGATCTGTACGTAGACAGTGGACTGAATCGCTGCGGAAGTCTGTTGTCCGTAAAGTCACCTTCATCTTCGTCCCGGGACATGCGGGAGTCGAGGGAAATGAACGAGCTGATAAACTGGCTGGCTCTGCACCCCCTGTAGATGGCCAGCCCATGGATCGTGCCGATGTTATTAACGTCCTCAGAGATATGGCGAGAACAGAGGACTTTGACGTCAGTGATTCCACATCGCTGTCCAGGATGAAAGACTTTGGAGTAAGAATCGGCACAGCCAGACGCGAAAGGTACATCGGGAAAACAAAGCGCCTCGTCAACCAACACAGAACTGGCACTATTAGCCACCGGACGCTGATGCATATGCTGGGAGGGGGGGAGGATCTGAGCACCTATGGACATGTCCGGAGTGCAATGAAGATACCCCAACTGATAACTGATAACTGACTGACAGGATACAACAGACAACAGCCATCTTAATGACCGTCCTTGGGTGTTTATGGACTTGAACAGCTCGGGAAATTATGTTCGAAATTAAAGTCACTACTTCATGATTCCTGGGAGCTTATGTTGCAAGTATGATCAAATCCTGACCTCGAGCGGTCTTCAATAATGATCATGTTCCAGTGACAGAAAAGATGCAATTAAACTTAACGACAATAATGAAGACCTCGAGAGACATCAAATTAATTCTCTACTTAAACACGACCAAGACATTACTGAAAGATACAATGCTACCGGTTATTTTAAAAATTAACCAGAAAATCCAGCCTAGACAGGGTACCAGGGTACCCACATACCCGCGTTCGAAACACAGCTGCGCGCGATGTGGTAGCAGACTGCGCTGCGTTGGTTTTTAAGGAAATGGTATGGGTTCCGGTCGTTCAGAAAGCAATGTCAAGCTAATGGACGTTAACTTGCCAAGAGATCACAACAGCAAGTAATGCTGGTGTTGACCGCACCGTCCTGTAAAGGATATACAGCTAACTAACCATATGCCTAATGTGTCTCAAGTCGTGTAAAACAGGTTCCTTTACTTCACTTCACTTCACGTCGCTTCACATCGCTTAACATCGCTTCACGTCGCTTCCCTTCCCTTCCTTCGCTTCACTTCATTTCACTTCACTTAGCTTTACTACATTTCGTTTCATTTCATTTCACTTCACTTCACTTCACTTAACGTCACTTCACTTTACTTTATTTTATTTTACTTTACTTTGCTTTACTTTACTTTACTTTACTTTAATTTAATTTACTTTAATTTACTTTACTTTACTTTAATTTAATTTAATTGTAATTTAATTTACTTTGCTTTGCTTTGCTTAACTTTACTTTAGTTTACTTAACTTACAATGTTACTTTACTGTGCTTTGCTTTGCTTTACTTTACTTTACTTTACTTTACTTTACTTTACTTTACTGTGCTTTACTTTACTTTACTTTACTTTACTTTACTTTACTTTACTTTACTGTGCTTTACTTTACTTTACTTTACTTTACTTTACTGTGCTTTACTTTATTTTACTTTACTTTACTTTACTTTACTTTACTTTACTTTACTGTGCTTTACTTTACTTTACTTTACTTTACTTTACTTTACTTTACTTTACTTTACTGTGCTTTGCTTTACTTTACTTTACGTTACTTTACTTTACTTTACTTTACTGTGCTTTGCTTTACTTTACTTTACGTTACTTTACTTTACTTTACTTTACTGTGCTTTACTTTACTTTACTTTACTTATGTGTTACTGCACACATATACATACATATATATTGCTACGGAGATAATACATACTATTGATGTACTATTAAACACATCACGTGAATTAATATAACAAAAGTCACAAGAAAGCGGTCCTCTAAATTTAATATAATTCTAAATAAACACATTCATTTTGATAGATACTATAAGTACAAACACATAAAAAAAAGAAAAAGCAATACACATTAATATTTTGATTTCGGTGTGCTATGCTATATAAACAAATACTAAATAAATGGAAGTAGTTTTTTTTTTTTTTCGTTTTGTTATTAGAATGAAAGCAGGCGCGCGCCCCACACCACGTAGATACACACAGAGACACGCGCACATACAGCCCACACAGAAACACATACATACATACATACATACATACATACATACATACATACATACATACATACATACATACATACATACATACACATAAATGCACACACATCACTACAGACAGATATAACCACAAATTATCCAACAGTTTCGCTGCCAGATTACTCAAAGCAAAGAGATACACCAACTTACATGTCCTTGTCTTGCGCCCGCTCACAGATGAATCGTTGCACTATCGAGCAGGGCGCATTGTCCCATTCGTATTCCATGCCGGCCTCCAGCCAAACGCATTGGGAGCCTGTAACTGGTAAACAATGAGAAAATGCAGCAGGCAAGATTGAGAACAAAGTACACCATAGTATGAGACCAAACTGATGAATTTGCATAACGAAAACACAAACAATAGATTGCACGATTTATTGCCTGGCATATTTCGCTGCATCTTGTCAGGTACATACTGCAGAATTCACACAACATAAAGTAAAATAACTACATTAAATCCTTCAAACTGAAATATACACATGTTCGCACACTAATGTCAATTGTCTACCACGATAATTTTTAACTGACTAACATGTCTTTCTGTCTGCACAAAACCGGCCTATGTAAATTAATTATTGTTGCTGAACACATTCCTACCTGGATTGACAAGATACTACACACAGGCGATGGGAACCTAGGTAGTCCGACACACCGGAAACTTCCCGCTTCATCAATTGCTAGGCATGTTTTGGAAAGAGGCCATGTGATTGATAGAGACAGTGCCTTTCGCGAGTTGTTCAACACACAAAATAGTCGCTTGTTAAAGTTTGCAGAAGCCATAATGATTAATCTACATAAGCCAGTTTTGTGCAAACAGAAAGACATGTTAGTCAGTTTAAAATTACCGTAGTAGACAATTGACATTACAGTGCGAACATGTGTATATTTTAGCTTGAAGAATTTATCTGTTATTTTACGTTATATTGTGTGAATTCTGCAGTATGTACCTAACATGATGCAGCGAAATATGCCAGACAATAAATCGTGCAATCTATTGTGTGTGTCTTTGTTATTCAAATTCACTACGGGAAAATTGATGAAGCTGGAAAAACATATCACACACTACAGCATGAGACCAAACTGTTGAAGCTGGACAAACATATCACACACTATTGCATAAGACCAAACTGTTGAAGCTGGACAAACATATCACACACTATTGCATGAGACCAAACTGTTGAAGCTGGACAAATATATCACACACTATAGCATGAGACTATACGGTGAGAATCAGCAGTGGTTCGAATCGCGTCGGTAACTTAGGGGTATGTGAGCCGGCCGGTCAGAAAGCAATGGCAAACTACTGTGCGTAATCTTGCCAAGAAATCAACAATCAGCTGAAAGATGCTGATGTTGACAGTGATGTCATGTAAAGGATATGCAAACAATTTTTTTTTATAGCATGAGACCAACTGTTGAAGCTGGATTAACATGTTTGCATATCCTTTACAGGACATCTCTGTCTACATCAGCATCTTTCAGCTGACTGTTGATTTCTTGGCAAGATTACACTCAGTAGTTGCCATTGCTTTCTGAGCGGCCGGCTCACATACCCCATAAGTTACCGACGCGATTCGAACCACTACTGACTCAAGAATAATAGCACCTTGCTGAATTGTCAGACAGCCGGTGCACTGTAGTAGCTGGTAGGTAACTTCTCAGATAATGTCATGAGAACGGGGAGACACGGATTCAAGCCCTGGGCTCGTCATCTGCTAAAGTGAGTGAAAGACTGGCCAGCACCCGTGCCTTCAAACCTACAAAATTGAGATGATGATATCACATCACAGACCAACAGCAAGAAACTGATTCGCGACAATATATTTGTATTTTATATTGTCAAACATTCCCTCTGTGTCTTATTGTGCCAAGTGTTGCCTCTGTGTCCTATTGTGCCAAGTGTTCCCTCTGTGTCTTATTGTGCCAAGCGTTCCCTCTGTGTCTTATTGTGCCAAGTGTTCCCTCTGTGTCTTATTATGCCAAGTGTTCCCTCTGTGTCTTATTGTGCTAAGTGTTCCCTCTGTATCTTATTGTTCCAAGTGTTCCCTCTGTGTCTTATTATGCCAAGTGTTCCCTCTGTGTCTTATTGTTCCAAGTGTTCCCTCTGTGTCTTATTGTGCCAAGTGTTCCCTCTGTGTCTTATTGTGCCAAGTGTTCCCTCTGTGTCTTATTGTTCCAAGTGTTCCCTCTGTGTCTTATTATGCCAAGTGTTCCCTCTGTGTCTTATTGTTCCAAGTGTTCCCTCTGTGTCTTATTGTTCCAAGTGTTCCCTCTGTGTCTTATTGTGCCAAGTGTTCACTCTGTGTCTTATTGTGCCAAGTGTTCCCTCTGTGTCTTATTGTGGTAAGTGTTCCCTCTGTGTCTTATTATGCCAAGTGTTCCCTCTGTGTCTTATTGTTCCAAGTGTTCCCTCTGTGTCTTATTGTTCCAAGTGTTCCCTTTGTGTCCTATTGTGCCAAGTGTTCCCTCTGTGTCTTATTGTGCCAAGTGTTCCCTCTGTGTCTTATTGTGCCAAGTGTTCCCTCTGTGTCTTATTGTGCCAAGTGTTCCCTCTGTGTCTTATTGTGCCAAGTGTTCCCTCTGTGTCTTATTATGCCAAGTGTTCCCTCTGTGTCTTATTATGCCAAGTGTTCCCTCTGTGTCTTATTATGCCAAGTGTTCCCTCTGTGTCTTATTATGCCAAGTGTTCCCTTTGTGTCTTATTGTGCCAAGTGTTCCCTCTGTGTCTTATTATGCCAAGTGTTCCCTCTGTGTATTATTGTCCCAAGTGTTCCCTCTGTGTCTTATTATGCCAAGTGTTCCCTCTGTATCTTATTGTGCCAAGTGTTCCCTCTGTGTCTTATTATGCCAAGTGTGCCCTCTGTGTCTTATTGTGCCAAGTTTTCCCTCTGTGTCTTATTATGCCAAGTGTTCCCTCTGTGTCTTATTATGCCAAGTGTTCCCTCTGTGTCTTATTATGCCAAGTGTTCCCTCTGTGTCTTATTATGCCAAGTGTTCCCTCTGTGTCTTATTATGCCAAGTGTTCCCTCTGTGTCTTATTGTGCCAAGTGTTCCCTTTGTGTCTTATTGTGCCAAGTGTTCCCTCTGTGTCTTATTGTGCCAAGTGTTCCCTCTGTGTCTTATTGTGCCAAGTGTTCCCTCTGTGTCTTATTGTGCCAAGTGTTCCCTCTGTGTCTTGTTGTGCCAAGTGTTCCCTCTGTGTCTTATTGGGCCAAGTGTTCCCTCAGTGTCTTATTATGCCAAGTGTTCCCTCTGTGTCTTATTGTGCCAAGTGTTCCCTCTGTGTCTTATTGTGCCAAGTGTTCCCTCTGTGTCTTATTGTGCCAAGTGTTCCCTTTGTGTCTTATTGTGCCAAGTGTTCCCTCTGTGTCTTATTGTGCCAAGTGTTCCCTCTGTGTCTTATTATGCCAAGTGTTCCCTCTGTGTCTTATTATGCCAAGTGTTCCTCTGTGTCTTATTATGCCAAGTGTTCCCTCTGTGTCTTATTGTGCCAAGTGTTCCCTTTGTGTCTTATTGTGCCAAGTGTTCCCTCTGTGTCTTATTGTGCCAAGTGTTCCCTTTGTGTCTTTTTGTGCCAAGTGTTCCCTCTGTGTCTTATTGTGCCAAGTGTTCCCTCTGTGTCTTATTATGCCAAGTGTTCCCTTTGTGTCTTTTTGTGCCAAGTGTTCCCTCTGTGTCTTATTGTGCCAAGTGTTCCCTCTGTGTCTTATTGTGCCAAGTGTTCCTTCTGTGTCTTATTGTGCCAAGTGTTCCCTCTGTGTCTTGTTGTGCCAAGTGTTCCCTCTGTGTCTTATTGTGCCAAGTGTTCCCTCTGTGTCTTATTGTTCCAAGTGTTCCCTCTGTGTCTTATTGTGCCAAGTGTTCCCTCTGTGTCTTATTGTGCCAAGTGTTCCCTCTGTGTCTTATTGTTCCAAGTGTTCCCTCTGTGTCTTATTATGCCAAGTGTTCCCTCTGTGTCTTATTGTTCCAAGTGTTCCCTCTGTGTCTTATTGTTCCAAGTGTTCCCTCTGTGTCTTATTGTGCCAAGTGTTCACTCTGTGTCTTATTGTGCCAAGTGTTCCCTCTGTGTCTTATTGTGCCAAGTGTTCCCTCTGTGTCTTATTGTGGTAAGTGTTCCCTCTGTGTCTTATTATGCCAAGTGTTCCCTCTGTGTCTTATTGTTCCAAGTGTTCCCTCTGTGTCTTATTGTTCCAAGTGTTCCCTTTGTGTCCTATTGTGCCAAGTGTTCCCTCTGTGTCTTATTGTGCCAAGTGTTTCCCTCTGTGTCTTATTGTGCCAAGTGTTTCCCTCTGTGTCTTATTGTGCCAAGTGTTCCCTCTGTGTCTTATTGTGCCAAGTGTTCCCTCTGTGTCTTATTATGCCATGTGTTCCCTCTGTGTCTTATTATGCCAAGTGTTCCCTCTGTGTCTTATTATGCCAAGTGTTCCCTCTGTGTCTTATTATGCCAAGTGTTCCCTTTGTGTCTTATTGTGCCAAGTGTTCCCTCTGTGTCTTATTATGCCAAGTGTTCCCTCTGTGTATTATTGTCCCAAGTGTTCCCTCTGTGTCTTATTATGCCAAGTGTTCCCTCTGTATATTATTGTGCCAAGTGTTCCCTCTGTGTCTTATTATGCCAAGTGTGCCCTCTGTGTCTTATTGTGCCAAGTGTTCCCTCTGTGTCTTATTATGCCAAGTGTTCCCTCTGTGTCTTATTATGCCAAGTGTTCCCTCTGTGTCTTATTATGCCAAGTGTTCCCTCTGTGTCTTATTATGCCAAGTGTTCCCTCTGTGTCTTATTATGCCAAGTGTTCCCTCTGTGTCTTATTGTGCCAAGTGTTCCCTTTGTGTCTTATTGTGCCAAGTGTTCCCTCTGTGTCTTATTGTGCCAAGTGTTCCCTCTGTGTCTTATTGTGCCAAGTGTTCCCTCTGTGTCTTATTGTGCCAAGTGTTCCCTTTGTGTCTTATTGTGCCAAGTGTTCCCTCTGTGTCTTATTGTGCCAAGTGTTCCCTCTGTGTCTTATTATGCCAAGTGTTCCCTCTGTGTCTTATTATGCCAAGTGTTCCCTCTGTGTCTTATTATGCCAAGTGTTCCCTCTGTGTCTTATTGTGCCAAGTGTTCCCTTTGTGTCTTATTGTGCCAAGTGTTCCCTCTGTGTCTTATTGTGCCAAGTGTTCCCTTTGTGTCTTTTTGTGCCAAGTGTTCCCTCTGTGTCTTATTGTGCCAAGTGTTCCCTCTGTGTCTTATTATGCCAAGTGTTCCCTTTGTGTCTTTTTGTGCCAAGTGTTCCCTCTGTGTCTTATTGTGCCAAGTGTTCCCTCTGTGTCTTATTGTGCCAAGTGTTCCTTCTGTGTCTTATTGTGCCAAGTGTTCCCTCTGTGTCTTGTTGTGCCAAGTGTTCCCTCTGTGTCTTATTGTGCCAAGTGTTCCCTCTGTGTCTTATTGTGCCAAATGTTCCCTTTGTGTCCTATTGTGCTAAGTGTTCCCTCTGTGTCTTATTGTGCCAAGTGTTCCCTCTGTGTCTTATTGTGCCAAGTGTTCCCTCTGTGTCTTATTGTGCCAAGTGTTCCCTCTGTGTCTTATTGTGCCAAGTGTTCCCTTTGTGTCTTATTGTGCCAAGTGTTGCCTCTGTGTCTTATTGTGCCAATTGTTTCCTCTGTGTCTTATTGTGCCAAGTGTTCCCTCTATGTCTTATTGTGGCAAGTGTTCCCTCTGTGTCTTATTGTGCCAATTGTTTCCTCTGTGTCTTATTGTGCCAAGTGTTCCCTCTGTGTCTTATTGTGCCAATTGTTTCCTCTGTGTCTTATTGTGCCAATTGTTTCCTCTGTGTCTTATTGTGCCAAGTGTTCCCTCTGTGTCTTATTGTGCCAATTGTTTCCTCTGTGTCTTATTGTGCCAAGTGTTCCCTCTGTGTCTTATTGTGCCAATTGTTTCCTCTGTGTCTTATTGTGCCAATTGTTTCCTCTGTGTCTTATTGTGCCAATTGTTTCCTCTGTGTCTTATTGTGCCAATTGTTCCCTCTGTGTCTTATTGTGCCAATTGTTTCCTCTGTGTCTTATTGTGCCAATTGTTTCCTCTGTGTCTTATTGTGCCAATTGTTTCCTCTGTGTCTTATTGTGCCAAGTGTTCCCTCTATGTCTTATTGTGCCAAGTGTTCCCTCTGTGTCTTATTGTGCCAATTGTTTCCTCTGTGTCTTATTGTGCCAAGTGTTTCCTCTGTGTCTTATTGTGCCAATTGTTTCCTCTGTGTCTTATTGTGCCAAGTGTTCCCTCTGTGTCTTATTGTGGCAAGTGTTCCCTCTGTGTCTTATATTGCCAAGTGTTCCCTCTGTGTCTTATTGTGCCAAGTGTTCCCTCTGTGTCTTATTGTGCCAAGTGTTCCCTCTGTGTCTTATTATGCCAAGTGTTCCCTCTATGTCTTATTGTGCCAAGTGTTCCCTCTGTGTCTTATTATGCCAAGTGTTGCCTCTGTGTCTTATTGTGCTAAGTGTTCCCTTTGTGTCTTATTGTGCTAAGTGTTCCCTTTGTGTCTTATTGTGCCAAGTGTTGCCTCTGTGTCTTATTGTGCTAAGTGTTCCCTTTGTGTCTTATTGTGCCAAGTGTTGCCTCTGTGTCTTATTGTGCCAAGTGTTCCCTTTGTGTCTTATTGTGCCAAGTGTTCCCTCTGTGTCTTATTATGCCAAGTGTTCCCTCTGTGTCTTATTGTGGCAAGTGTTCCCTCTGTGTCTTATTGTGGCAAGTGTTCCCTCTGTGTCTTATTGTGGCAAGTGTTCCCTCTGTGTCTTATTGTGGCAAGTGTTCCCTCTGTGTCTTATTGTGGCAAGTGTTCCCTCTGTGTCTTATTGTGGCAAGTGTTCCCTCTGTGTCTTATTGTGGCAAGTGTTCCCTCTGTGTCTTATTGTGGCAAGTGTTCCCTCTGTGTCTTATTGTGCTAAGTGTTCCCTTTGTGTCTTATTGTACCAAGTGTTCCCTCTGTGTCTTATTATGCCAAGTGTTCCCTCTGTGTCTTATTATGCAAAGTGTTCCCTCTGTGTCTTATTATGCAAAGTGTTCCCTCTGTCTTATTATGCCAAGTGTTCCCTCTGTGTCTTATTATGCAAAGTGTTCCCTCTGTGTCTTATTATGCAAAGTGTTCCCTCTGTCTTATTATGCCAAGTGTTCCCTCTGTGTCTTATTATGCAAAGTGTTCCCTCTGTGTCTTATTATGCAAAGTGTTCCCTCTGTCTTATTATGCCAAGTGTTCCCTCTGTGTCTTATTGTGCTAAGTGTTCCCTCTGTGTCTTATTGTGCTAAGTGTTCCCTCTGTGTCTAATTGTGCCAAGTGTTCCCTCTGTGTCTTATTGTGCCAAGTGTTGCCTCTGTGTCTTATTGTGCTAAATGTTCCCTCTGTGTCTTATTGTGCCAAGTGTTGCCTCTGTGTCTTATTGTGCTAAATGTTCCCTTTGTGTCTTATTGTGCCAAGTGTTCCCTCTGTGTCTTATTATGCCAAGTGTTCCCTCTGTGTCTTATTATGCAAAGTGTTCCCTCTGTCTTATTATGCCAAGTGTTCCCTCTGTGTCTTATTGTGCTAAGTGTTCCCTCTGTGTCTTATTGTGCTAAGTGTTCCCTCTGTGTCTAATTGTGCCAAGTGTTCCCTCTGTGTCTTATTGTGCCAAGTGTTGCCTCTGTGTCTTATTGTGCTAAATGTTCCCTCTGTGTCTTATTGTGCTAAGTGTTTCCTCTGTGTCTTATTGTGCTAAGTGTTTCCTTTGTGTCTTATTGTGCCAAGTGTTGCCTCTGTGTCTTATTGTGCCAAGTGTTCCCTTTGTGTCTTATTGTGCCAAGTGTTCCCTCTGTGTCTTATTATGCCAAGTGTTCCCTCTGTGTCTTATTGTGCCAAGTGTTCCCTCTGTGTCTTATTGTGCTAAGTGTTCCCTCTGTGTCTTATTATGCCAAGTGTTCCCTCTGTGTCTTATTATGCCAAGTGTTCCCTCTGTGTCTTATTATGCCAAGTGTTCCCTCTGTGTCTTATTATGCCAAGTGTTCCCTCTGTGTCTTATTGTGCTAAGTGTTCCCTCTGTGTCTTATTGTGCCAAGTGTTCCCTTTATGTCTTATTGTGCCAAGTGTTCCCTCTGTGTCTTATTGTGCCAAGTGTTCCCTCTGTGTCTTATTGTGCCAAGTGTTCCCTCTGTGTCTTATTGTGCCAAGTGTTCCCTCTGTGTCTTATTGTGCCAAGTGTTCCCTTTGTGTCTTATTGTGCCAAGTGTTCCCTCTGTGTCTTATTGTGCCAATTGTTCCCTCTGTGTCTTATTGTGCCAAGTGTTCCCTCTGTGTCTTATTGTGGTAAGTGTTCCCTCTGTGTCTTATTTTGCCAAGTGTTCCCTCTGTGTCTTATTGTGCCAAGTGTTCCCTCTGTGTCTTATTGTGCCAAGTGTTCCCTCTGTGTCTTATTGTGCCAAGTGTTGCCTCTGTGTCTTATTGTGCCAAGTGTTCCCTTTGTGTCTTATTGTGCTAAGTGTTCCCTTTGTGTCTTATTGTGCCAAGTGTTGCCTCTGTGTCTTATTGTGCTACGTGGTCCCTTTGTGTCTTATTGTGCCAAGTGTTGCCTCTGTGTCTTATTGTGCCAAGTGTTCCCTTTGTGTCTTATTGTGCCAAGTGTTCCCTCTGTGTCTTATTGTGCTAAGTGTTCCCTCTGTGTCTTATTGTGCTAAGTGTTCCCTCTGTGTCTTATTGTGCCAAGTGTTGCCTCTGTGTCTTATTGTGCCAAGTGTGCCCTCTGTGTCTTATTGTGCCAAGTGTTGCCTCTGTGTCTTATTGTGCCAAGTGTTCCCTCTGTGTCTTATTGTGCTAAGTGTTGCCTCTGTGTCTTATTATGCCAAGTGTTCCCTCTGTGTCTTATTGTGCCAAGTGTTGCCTCTGTGTCTTATTATGCCAAGTGTTCCCTCTGTGTCTTATTGTGCCAAGTGTTCCCTCTGTGTCTTATTGTGCTAAGTGTTGCCTCTGTGTCTTATTGTGCCAAGTGTGCCCTCTGTGTCTTATTGTGCCAAGTGTTGCCTCTGTGTCTTATTATGCCAAGTGTTCCCTCTGTGTCTTATTGTGCCAAGTGTTGCCTCTGTGTCTTATTGTGCCAAGTGTGCCCTCTGTGTCTTATTGTGCCAAGTGTGCCCTCTGTGTCTTATTGTGCCAAGTGTTGCCTCTGTGTCTTATTGTGCCAAGTGTTGCCTCTGTGTCTTATTGTGCCAAGTGTGCCCTCTGTGTCTTATTGTGCCAAGTGTGCCCTCTGTGTCTTATTGTGCCAAGTGTTGCCTCTGTGTCTTATTGTGCCAAGTGTTGCCTCTGTGTCTTATTGTGCCAAGTGTTGCCTCTGTGTCTTATTGTGCCAAGTGTTGCCTCTGTGTCTTATTGTGCCAAGTGTGCCCTCTGTGTCTTATTGTGCCAAGTGTTGCCTCTGTGTCTTATTGTGCCAAGTGTTGCCTCTGTGTCTTATTGTGCCAAGTGTGCCCTCTGTGTCTTATTGTGCCAAGTGTTGCCTCTGTGTCTTATTGTGCCAAGTGTTCCCTCTGTGTCTTATTGTGCCAAGTGTGCCCTCTGTGTCTTATTGTGCCAAGTGTTCCCTCTGTGTCTTATTGTGCCAAGTGTTGCCTCTGTGTCTTATTATGCTAAGTGTTCCCTCTGTGTCTTATTGTGCCAAGTGTTGCCTCTGTGTCTTATTGTGCCAAGTGTTGCCTCTGTGTCTTATTGTGCCAAGTGTTCCCTCTGTGTCTTATTGTGCTAAGTGTTCCCTCTGTGTCTTATTGTGCCAAGTGTTCCCTCTGTGTCTTATTATGCTAAGTGTTCCCTCTGTGTCTTATTGTGCCAAGTGTTGCCTCTGTGTCTTATTGTGCTAAATGTTCCCTCTGTGTCTTATTGTGCTAAGTGTTCCCTCTGTGTCTTATTGTGCTAAATGTTCCCTCTGTGTCTTATTGTGCTAAATGTTCCCTCTGTGTCTTATTGTGCTAAATGTTCCCTCTGTGTCTTATTGTGCTAAGTGTTCCCTCTGTGTCTTATTGTGCTAAATGTTCCCTCTGTGTCTTATTGTGCTAAGTGTTCCCTCTGTGTCTTATTGTGCTAAATGTTCCCTCTGTGTCTTATTGTGCCAAGTGTTCCCTCTGTGTCTTATTGTGCTAAGTGTTCCCTCTGTGTCTTATTGTGCCAAGTGTTCCCTCTGTGTCTTATTATGCTAAGTGTTCCCTCTGTGTCTTATTGTGCCAAGTGTTGCCTCTGTGTCTTATTGTGCTAAATGTTCCCTCTGTGTCTTATTGTGCCAAGTGTTCCCTCTGTGTCTTATTGTGCTAAATGTTCCCTCTGTGTCTTATTGTGCCAAGTGTTGCCTCTGTGTCTTATTATGCTAAGTGTTCCCTCTGTGTCTTATTGTGCCAAGTGTTGCCTCTGTGTCTTATTGTGCCAAGTGTTGCCTCTGTGTCTTATTGTGCCAAGTGTTCCCTCTGTGTCTTATTGTGCTAAGTGTTCCATCTGTGTCTTATTGTGCTAAGTGTTCCCTCTGTGTCTTATTGTGCTAAATGTTCCCTCTGTGTCTTATTGTGCTAAGTGTTCCCTCTGTGTCTTATTGTGCTAAGTGTTTCCTTTGTGTCTTATTGTGCCAAGTGTTGCCTCTGTGTCTTATTGTGCTAAATGTTCCCTCTGTGTCTTATTGTGCTAAGTGTTCCCTCTGTGTCTTATTGTGCCAAGTGTTCCCTTTGTGTCTTATTGTGCCAAGTGTTCCCTCTGTGTCTTATTATGCCAAGTGTTCCATCTGTGTCTTATTGCTAAGTGTTCCCTCTGTGTCTTATTGTGCTAAGTGTTCCCTCTGTGTCTTATTATGCCAAGTGTTCCCTCTGTGTCTTATTATGCCAAGTGTTCCCTCTGTGTCTTATTGTGGCAAGTGTTCCATCTGTGTCTTATTGCTAAGTGTTCCCTCTGTGTCTTATTATGCCAAGTGTTACCTCTGTGTCTTATTATGCCAAGTGTTCCCTCTGTGTCTTATTATGCCAAGTGTTCCCTCTGTGTCTTATTGTGCCAAGTGTTGCCTCTGTGTCTTATTGTGCTAAGTGTTCCCTTTGTGTCTTATTGTGCCAAGTGTTGCCTCTGTGTCTTATTATGCCAAGTGTTCCCTTTGTGTCTTATTGTGCCAAGTGTTCCCTCTGTGTCTTATTGTGCTAAGTGTTCCCTCTGTGTCTTATTGTGCTAAGTGTTCCCTCTGTGTCTTATTGTGCCAAGTGTTCCCTCTGTGTCTTATTGTGCCAAGTGTTGCCTCTGTGTCTTATTGTGCTAAATGTTCCCTCTGTGTCTTATTGTGCTAAGTGTTCCCTCTGTGTCTTATTGTGCTAAGTGTTTCCTTTGTGTCTTATTGTGCCAAGTGTTGCCTCTGTGTCTTATTGTGCTAAATGTTCCCTCTGTGTCTTATTGTGCTAAGTGTTCCCTCTGTGTCTTATTGTGCCAAGTGTTCCCTTTGTGTCTTATTGTGCCAAGTGTTCCCTCTGTGTCTTATTATGCCAAGTGTTCCCTCTGTGTCTTATTGTGGCAAGTGTTCCATCTGTGTCTTATTGTGGCAAGTGTAGTGTTCCCTCTGTGTCTTATTGTGCTAAGTGTTCCCTCTGTGTCTTATTATGCCAAGTGTTCCCTCTGTGTCTTATTATGCCAAGTGTTCCCTCTGTGTCTTATTGTGGCAAGTGTTCCCTCTGTGTCTTATTGTGCCAAGTGTTCCCTCTGTGTCTTATTGTGCCAAGTGTTGCCTCTGTGTCTTATTGTGCCAAGTGTTCCCTCTGTGTCTTATTGTGCCAAGTGTTCCCTCTGTGTCTTATTGTGCCAAGTGTTGCCTCTGTGTCTTATTGTGCCAAGTGTTCCCTCTGTGTCTTATTGTGCTAAGTGTTCCCTCTGTGTCTTATTGTGCCAAGTGTTTGCCATCTGTGTCTTATTGTGCCAAGTGTTGCCTCTGTGTCTTATTGTGCCAAGTGTTGCCTCTGTGTCTTATTGTGCCAAGTGTTGCCTCTGTGTCTTATTGTGCCAAGTGTTGCCTCTGTGTCTTATTGTGCCAAGTGTTCCCTCTGTGTCTTATTGTGCCAAGTGTTGCCTCTGTGTCTTATTGTGCCAAGTGTTGCCTCTGTGTCTTATTGTGCCAAGTGTTCCCTCTATGTCTTATTGTGCCAAGTGTTCCCTCTATGTCTTATTGTGCCAAGTGTTCCCTCTGTGTCTTATTGTGCCAAGTGTTCCCTCTGTGTCTTATTGTGCCAAGTGTTGCCTCTGTGTCTTATTGTGCCAAGTGTTCCCTTTGTGTCTTATTGTGCCAAGTGTTCCCTTTGTGTCTTATTGTGCCAAGTGTTCCCTTTGTGTCTTATTGTGCCAAGTGTTCCCTTTGTGTCTTATTGTGCCAAGTGTTCCCTTTGTGTCTTATTGTGCCAAGTGTTCCCTCTGTGTCTTATTGTGCCAAGTGTTGCCTCTGTGTCTTATTGTGCCAAGTGTTCCCTCTGTGTCTTATTGTGCCAAGTGTTGCCTCTGTGTCTTATTGTGCCAAGTGTTCCCTTTGTGTCTTATTGTGCCAAGTGTTGCCTCTGTGTCTTATTGTGCCAAGTGTTCCCTCTGTGTCTTATTGTGCCAAGTGTTCCCTCTGTGTCTTATTGTGCCAAGTGTTCCCTCTGTGTCTTATTGTGCCAAGTGTTCCCTCTGTGTCTTATTGTGCCAAGTGTTGCCTCTGTGTCTTATTGTGCCAAGTGTTCCCTCTGTGTCTTATTGTGCCAAGTGTTCCCTCTGTGTCTTATTGTGCCAAGTGTTCCCTCTGTGTCTTATTGTGCCAAGTGTTCCCTCTGTGTCTTATTGTGCTAAGTGTTCCCTTTGTGTCTTATTGTGCCAAGTGTTCCCTTTGTGTCTTATTGTGCCAAGTGTTGCCTCTGTGTCTTATTGTGCCAAGTGTTCCCTCTGTGTCTTATTATGCCAAGTGTTCCCTCTGTGTCTTATTATGCCAAGTGTAGTGTTCCCTCTGTGTCTTGTTGTTCTAAGTGTTTTTTCGTCTAAACATGATGATACCTTAACGTAAACAAATGGACAGATAATGTTTATGACGTCATAAATTGTCAGATCAAACAGTTAGATGAAAGTTGCTGGATATAGTTTCTAAACATAAGCTGATTAACACGGTCATATGGTGTTTGTCCATCAAGTATGATGATGTCCATCCATTTCATCAGTTCGGCTTGAAAGTATTGAGCCGTGAGTTCTAAGATGGCTGACAAGGCCTACTTTGGCTCGAATTGTTCTTTGACAATGTGAATAAAGAATGCTTGATGTTCCTGGAGGTGAATCTCCTGCGGTGGTTTTATGGTCTACTCTTTTTTTTTCCCCACAGCTTTTGCAGTCTTGTTTGCTTCCCACGTGACTATCCCCCTGCTTAATGATATGATATACGCCATGAATTTCGGTCTTTCGCAGCATTCTCATGTGCCGTGATGAATTTGAAAAGCTTTGAGCAATATCTTCAGTGTCTTTAAAGAGTTTCCAGTGGCCGCCTTGGGAGCGTTTACCACAATGCAACTCACCGTGAAATGGTCAAATACA
>JACEFZ010021973.1:57500-100000 GCA_014155875.1 Cepaea nemoralis | reverse complement strand
TTATCATTTTGTTCGAAACCTGTGTTAGTGGAGGTATGTGCTGAAGGACCGGGAAGATGGGTATTGAATGTTGAAGAGAGAGAGAGAGAGAGAGAGAGAGAGAGAGAGAGAGAGAGAGAGAGAGAGAGAGAGAGAGAGAGAGAGAGAGAGAGAGAGAAAGAGAGAGAGAGAGAGAGAGAGAGAGAGAGAGAGAGAGAGAGAGAGAGAGAGAAAAAGACTTTTAAATAACAAGGGGGGTGTGTAGACAAAGGTCCACCAGCAGAGGAAAACTTATAAAAGGATCATTAACAGGTGTGCTTGTTGATTCCACTTTCCCCCCAGGGACGACAAGCGACATATATGGGTGCTTTATCCCTTTTGTATTCTATTCTTGGAGATAGTAAGGCTTGCACCACGCTTAAGAGCCTTTTTAAATATATTGTGCCAGTGCCCGTGATTTAATGCTGTATCGCTACTCGACAGGTGAAGTGGTCAATATTACGCCTGTCGACCTTTACTGTCCAGAATTTTCCTGGTGCTTATTTTATCCTACGTCGACCTGGGAATCCATGTCAATTTTCTAATTTAAATCAAAGTCTGAAGAAGAATTTGAATAGACGACAGCCGGGCGGGCAGGCAAACTCGTTAAGCGCGAAAACCACCGGAGCTCCCAAACGAGATAGTGAGTATAAAATTATCCACTTACCAGAGCTTCATACCAACTTAAGGAGTCATCGCTGAAGGAGTAACAGGAATCTCCGAACTCTACCCAGCCAAGAGGGCAATCTCCGAGGGCTGGAAGAGAAAAGAAATATATTTAAAAGCAGATATTTATGGATGGGTGCATATATGAGTGGATGTTTGTGTGTATGTGTATATTGGTGGGTGTGGCTGTGTAGCAATATCCCCTTGACGACTAGTCATCTTCTTCAGAACTATCCAACTAACAACAATGTTGTTTTTGTAGCTTGTCCTTTACAAAGCGTCGCAATAAACCTCATGATTTTTCTTTTATTTGGGCGGTTGTGATCTTCTAGGCAAGTTTTATGTTCACTGGTTTGCTATTGCCTTCTCAACGACCGACATTCATTCATTCATTCATTCATGCATTCATTCATTCATTCATTCATCAAGTGCCTTGCCAACTGGCGTAGGCGATCATACTTCTCCACAACTTGCGATTTTCAATGGCATGTTTGAATTCGTGTGTTGACTCCTCGCGTTTTGAATCCCGTCTGTGCTATGACACGAGACTGTGAAGAATTTTCTCTCGCTGTCTGATGACTGCCTCTTTCTGATATTTGTGATAAGCTGTCTTTGTACCTTATCCTCCCTCAAAATGGCCATCCCCAGAAGGCGGCCTGCTACAACATTGAATGTTAACAACTATGTCGTCGTCTTCTTCTTCCTCGTCGTCTTCTTCTTTTTCTTCTTCTTCGTCGATTTTTCTTCTTCATCGTCGTCGTCGTCTTCTTCTTCCTCGCCGTCGTCGTCGTCTTCTTCTTCCTCGCCGTCGTCGTCGTCTTCTTCTTCCTCGTCTTCTTCTTCTTCTTCTTCTTCTTCTTCTTCTTCTTCTTCTTCTTCTTCTTCTTCTTCTTCTTCTTCTTCTTCTTCTTCTTCATCCCTCTATCCACACCTGGGATAAAGGCCCTCAACCACCTGACCCCGGGCCCCCGTTCCGTTTGCTATCCCATGCAGTCTTGTCCATGAACTTTCCTAATTGTTCATCTCTGTTTCTACTTCTCTTCTCCATGAGTTTTTATGTCTTCCTCTATTTCTTTTGTCCTGCAGGTTCGAGACTAAGACATTTCTAGGTACACTAGTCTCTGTTTTCTCAATGAATGGCTTATTCAGCGCCAATTACACAGTTGGAAAAGTCTTCAAAACATAGTTATCATGAAACCGAATTGCTGGAAAGAAAATTAAAAGTGGATCATGATAAATTAAGGGTAATTTGAGATCGTCTTCAAGTGGCGTTTGGTAAATGTCGTAGACCTTATATTTATGCTACCCCGTTGGACGATAGATTTATGCTACCCCGTTGGACGATAGATTTATGCTACCCCGTTGGACGATACTCCCTCGTACACACAAGGCTAAGACAGGCAATCTATCAATTTCATCCACACATAAGACTCTCATGCTAGGAGAGAAAAAAAAACATATTGCAATGTTCTAATTGAATTACAACAATATATGTACACAAAATACAATCTGAATAAATAAATACAGCTTCAAAAATGCTCTCGCTCACACGTGCTCATACAGAAAAAGTTATTCCTATATTTCAATCTAACATTTTATCCGGGGTTTGTTTCCGGGTCCGGTCAAGGATATGCACTACTGACGAGCTCAAACGAGAGCGAAACTCGAGTCTAGTGCTTCCACATTGACGTGGATAGGCCTTAGGTTCATACCAGAATACGATCAGCGTTGCCAGTAGTGGGTTGTGCTCAATATTTAATTCTCAAATCCTGAAACAACCAAATAAATCAATAACATTTTGTCCCTCATTCACTCTATGATTGATTGATTGATTGATTGATTTAGGAATCGACATCACAGCATTCGGGGCATTCCCATAAGCGCTACGTCCCCATCCTCAGCAGCCAGCGAAGAGTTCCAACACTAATAGTATCAGTAGCAATCTCATTATAAGTCCGTCTAGCCTTTCCTCTGAGCGTTGAGCGTCGGCCAGATCCCTTCGTCACGCCTCGTTGTCTCATTCTTGCCAGACCATGGTAATCCATTTGCTCCTCCGAGGTGTGCACGTGCTCCCACAAGGCCGCAACCACGTCTGCCTTGTCATGTATCAATACTCCACCAAGTTCTGCAGAGCCAGCCAATCTGTCCGCCTGTTCATTTCCCAGCACACCGGCATGCCCCGGAGAAAAGATCCAGGCGATGCTTGTTACCCGTGACCTCCGAAGCGAAGCAAGCCACTCCGCACGAAGTCTGCCCGTCCTCACCCTCGTCAGCATGCTTTCTGAGTCAGTTACAATCACGATGTGTGTGTGTGTCGTATTCTCCATCCAGCGGAGAGCCACAGTGACTGCCTCCACTTCCATTCTTAAGCTGGATGTTGTGGTATCATATGCCAGGCTCTCCTGCCCCAAACATCGACCATTAGCTTTGGCTATGAACCCCCAGCCACTTTTCTCACCTCTTGACACCGAACCATCTGTGTAGATAATCACATCATTCGAGTGAGCTGTCAGGGTCTTAAACCTGGCTCGTTAACCTAACACATGTGAGACAGTACACATACAACGTGATTTGACTTGAGACTCAACGACACGAAGTTTCGATGGATTTATTCACAGATCACGATCTAGAGATGATCATCACAATACATATAGTTATCACAATACACTTACAAGCAACCCACAGCTGACAATCAGTCTCACAAGATGTACAGACACTCGACTTTCGGGCAACAGAACTACACAAGCCTTTCTCCCATCATGCGTCCAGTCGAGTCCACGTCCCAGAGCTGTCTGGCTATTTCTCGCAACGCGCCTGCCCACCTGAAGTGGCTTCACGAGGCCTGCGTGCGTCCTGCTTTGTCCTTGCCTGACCGCTGGCTGTCTGTCAGCCGGCAACCTCGCAGGCAGGTAACTAATACTCGCCTGGCGGGCGTAACGATGTTACAGCATCCCCGCTAGGAACTATTCGCCTGGCGGGCGTAACGACGTCCCTGCATCTCTGCTGGCAATACATTAGACTCTGACATGAGCATTGTCCTGAATTAGTTGCTGGATTTCCACTTCCGTGGCCCCTGCTGGCCACTCCCTGCACTCCCGGCTTAATGTGATTATAACTCTGCACAAGTCTGACTGCTCCGCTGGCACTCTGACCCACTTCTCTCCACGCCTAATGTTCCCCAAGGGGCACACCTGTCTGATCGTATCCTCCGCCTGAGCCATCCATGATTTCCCTCTTATCAGTCGCTGACCCTTAACTGTGTCCAGCGCCTCATGCAGTGGGTGGTCTGTGTCTGCAGCTACTCTGAGGTATGCCTTCGCCTGCATCACCTTGAGCCTACCAGCAACAGTCGGCAGACCAAGGATGTAACGCATACACACTACTGGGGTGTCTCTAGTGCATCCCAGAATGACCCGCATAGCTTCGTTCTGTATGCGCTCTAACTTCACCAGCTGACTCTCTGAGACAGTGAGCAGACCTAATCCATAATCAATTACTGAGAGGATCAAGTGCTGGTATAGTGTGAAAAGCATTCTCTGCTCTATGTCCATTGCAGCCATAGTTTTAAGTGCATTGAGTCCCTTTTGAGATCTTGTCACGACCGTCTCCACATGGTCCTTGAAGGATAGGCTCCTGTCAAATGTGATCCCCAGATACTTCAGTTTGTTCTCTCTGCTGACATTTCTACCATCTATCGCGAGGCTTGGGACTCATTCAGTCTATGTCCTAATCTACGTCCTATCCTATCCGCTGTCTGAAACACAGTGTCCAGTCTGTTTCAACTTCCCCCCGTTTTCGCCTCCCTATCGTTCACCTTTCATGGGTAGTTGTTCAGGAGGCATGTTCACTCCCCCACGTTCGTCCTCTTTTCTAGTGTTTACTCGCACTGGTTATCTGTGTCCTTGAACTCCGGTAACCGTGTCTTTCCGGTTCTGAGCTGTTGTCGATGTCTACTCTAAATGACGGTTAACTCCTGTCTGTCGCATTCTAAGTTGTTGTCCGTATCTATCATCTATCCCTATTAACTCTTGTGTGTCATAGTCTACACTGTTCTTAATACATATCTAAAATAGAACTGTGACAGTATACTAAATGCAAAACCCTCACGAACAAACTAATAGTGGTAATAAAGGAGCTGGACTTACCCAACTGAACTATCGGCACAAGGAAGAGAACAATTCTCAACTAAGGGAGGAAAAACAAACAGTAACACCACATTAGTACATATTTCTTCATATCAGTCCACATAAACAATATAGGTGTTTTTGGTATCGTCATCTTATGGCTTCCGGCCAGCGTATATAACCATGTTCCTGCACAACCATCGGTTTTCTGTGTTCTTGATCAATTCGACCGCTGTCTTCTGTGCCTCTCTGCCAGCATGTTCTAGCTCTGTCAATATCTATCTGTCATACCGTGAATATTTATGGTTGTCACCTTATTCTACCGCTTTCAACCTGTAACGTGACAAACAAAAAATCACAACTGCCTTGTGCAGTCATGTGTCATCATCAGTCATTGTGATTCCATCGCATGTAGAACTTGTACATGTGTATTCTATGTCACACTTATGGTTGCTATTTTTCTACTAGAAAGCCATACTTTGGTCCTTTTGTTACATACAGCCTGTGACAATAGTAGATAAACAGGCGTACAATAAGCAGTTTAGTGTATTCTTTGGTTGCTGTCTCTGAAATGTTGTCTCATTTCAATTTTAATCTTAATTGCAATGTTAGAATACACTTGGACAGTTCTAGCTCAAGTCTTCACACACTAGAGTAGCTTCCGTGATTGTGAAGGCAACTTACACATGTGTGCCGTGATATTACTGATTTAATCATCATATACTACATCAAAAGTGACTACTTCTGCTCTTAATCTCTATTTGGAGTTAAGTATAGCCGAATAGATAAGAGCGCTCGTTCTTAAACACCCGGTGTGCTGATGCCGAGGTAGCGGGTTCAACACATACACCGATCAGTTTGACTAAACTGTTGACTTCTTGTTATTGACTTTGGGACGTAAATTACAAGAACCTCAAATATTGGAGCCTATTGGCGAGGGACACTGGTAAAAGGTACATTTGATAGCCACGCAAACATCAGTCCAGTGCACTAGAAATAGTAGTTCGTGTATGGATTACGCTATTTTATTTAATTATCACGTGTAAATTAAGTACCACTGACTCTGATATAAATATAAAATAAGAAAACAAAAAAACATGACATTTTTAAGACGCAGATGGTTGAGCTAGACACTTGTAGTTTGTCAAACGGATACGGTGTCTGTGAGCATAATCTAGCTCTTCCGGTCGCCAACATGGCGGTTAGGCGTTGAACCGTTAAGGCCTGGGGCGTGTTTATGCTTGCAGCCACGGTTTGCTATCGCATTTTTCTCTTGTTGGACTGGTAGTACATGGTTCCGTCGCCCTGCTACTGAATGAGTGCGTGGGCGACACTGTGAGCTGTGAAATTCGCGGGGAATGCTTTTACATCTGTCCTGTACACTGACCTGCATGTTCGGAACAATGGCTACCGACTGTTGCTGAATTGACTGATTTGCCTTTTCGGTTCACGAGTGCATTTTTCAGGAGACTCCCGGGAGTCGGCGCTGAAGCTGCGGAGTTCGCGCTTTATGCGACACTTTCAGAGGATCGCCCTGCGGTAAAAGTCCGAGCCATGTGAGAAAACCTGGGTCAATGAGGTTTTTCTGTTGACTGCCGAGTCCATCGACGAAGAACTGTGGTTTTCAGGGATTAATTTTGTGTTGGCTTTCTGGCGGCGCATTATGCACAGTGTACCTGTGCGGGCTGTTGGATTGCCGAGACTCCTGTCTATTCCATTTTTTACATTGGAAAGTGGGGAGCATTTTGTGTGATATTCACTGGCGCGGGAATGGAGCATAATGGGGACGGCGTTGCCGTGAAGTTGGAACCTCGACTAATTAAATAACTGAGCGTAATCTAGACAATTTACAGTAATTTATAGTACTCATGTTCGAGTTCTGGGCGATAAATCTTTGAGTTCCCCAACTTCAGCTTAATGAACTGGGTAGATGTTTATTCGACGATTAAGGACATACAATCATAATAACTCAGACTGGCAGAAATGTAATTCCGGACAAGGATAACCAATGTGGAATAATTAACCGCAGTTGTTACAGCCAGTACTTTTGATCAAATGTTAATTAGAAAGAAAATGGTGTCTTTGTCCACGGCTGTAATAAAGATAGATGAACCTAGACTCGAACATACATGCACAAATGTGAGTCGAGTGGCGCAGTTGCAGGAAAGCTTGTCTGTGACCACGTGGTTAAGTGTTCGTGGAACCAGGGCTCCCCAGTCTACCCAATCTGTTACGTGAACCAAAACAGCTCCTCAACGGAGAAGGCGGTTATCGTAATATTGTAACTGTCTGTTTGTCTGTCTGCCTGCCTGCCTGCCTGCCTGCCTGCCTGTCTGTCTGTCTGTCTGTCTGTCTGTCTGTCTGTCTGTCTGTCTGTCTGTCTGTCTTTCTGGATGAATGGATGCATGCATGCACTGACATACAGAGAGACTGTTGATAAGTAACACAAGACAAAACACATACCATGCTGGACATCGTTTTGTGCTAATTAGATGTATTGTCGTTCTGACAGAAATACTGGGGTACAGTTTGTCGACGTTGCAAACTGTTGTCCCTAGAAATATGCCTAGCTTTTATACAGTTTTGTAACGGAATCGTCTTTAACCTGAAGGGATCATGCGTGCAGAAAACCACGGATGTGCTTTTGCATTCTTCTTCTATATCCTGAACGCATTCGTGTATCTGTGAAGTTTATCATTTTTAACTGAGGTGCGTGAGAATGCATACAAGTATGTTAGATTGCATTGCTGTTTTTTTTACTGCAACTGTAAAAATATGGATGTAATATTGTCAGATGAATCCAAATTCAGGATAGATCAAAAAGTAAACAAGTCGGAGGACCTGGATGCTATAATGAGGAAAGAGATCCAGTCACTTGTGAATGCAGGACTCATCAGTGAGGCCACTGCAAAAACGCTCACACCACGTGGCTCGCACACTCCTCAGATGTACGGTCTACCCAAACTTCACAAGCCCGGCATCCCGCTAAGACCTATCCTGTCCATGGTTAACTCTGCACAACACCGAATGGCGAGATGGTTAGCCGAAATGTTAAAGCCAGTACGACAGTCCTTCGATCCTAAAATACTCAGAGATACATTCCAACTGGTGGAATTATTGGATACTATGGACATAAATAACAAACACATGGCATCCATGGATATAGCCTCCCTATTCACTAACGTTCCGTTAGAGGAGACAGTGAAAATAATAAGGGAATGCATTGAAGACAAACAACTAAAATTAGGCATACCAACACCTATTCTGGAGAGGCTACTACTACTATGTACCGCCAACATACAATTACATTTTCTAACTAAGTCATACCGCCAAATTGACGGAGTGGCCATGGGGAGTCCTCTTGGTCCTATTCTAGCGGACATCTTCATGGCACATTTAGAAGAAAAGAGATCCTCAGACATCAACAACTTGGACTTTTACCGTCGTTATGTGGACGATATACTAATTATCACCACAGACGAGCTACAAGCAACATCGTTTCAGGCCACAATGAACAAGACGCATAAAAACATCTCTCTATCTATGGAACACGAACACAACGAAGCCTTACCGTTCCTAGATATTCTAATGAGACGTAGAGCAGACGGCACAATTCAAAGATCGGTGTATCGCAAAGGAACATGGACTGGCCAATACCTACATTTTCAGAGCTTCACACCTGTCCAGTACAAACGGGGCTTAGTACGGACCTTGTTTGACCATGCTAGAAAGATATGCACCCAAGACACACTGAGAGAGGAATTTGAAACTCTGAAGAATGTCTTAAACCTGAATGGGTACTCCACAGGATTTATAAAGCGCCACTGCCAACAGCCCAAACCCAAAGCAGACGTAACTACAGTCCCTAAACTCAAGGTATTCATCCAGCTAACCTTTCGAGGGGATGACGTAATGCAACGTCTACAAGACCGGCTTACTACAGCTGTAGGCCGAACATTCTGTGCGGCAACTCCAGTCATTAGATATAAAACCGTACCGATTCCTACACCAGCAATCAAAGAGCTTGTTCCTCTGTACGCCACAAACAATTGTATTTACCAATTCACATGTAGATGCCAGGCCGTTTACATTGTAGAACAGAGAGACAGCTTAACAAACGGATGTCAGAACACATACCTCAATGGGTCAACAAGATACAACACACAGGAGATGCTAGCCTCGTGGGGCCGACACACCGGAAGCTCCCGGCGTCTTCAATCGGTAGGCACATTGTCGAAAGTGGCCATATGGTGGACAGAGACACTGCATTTCGCGTGTTGTTTAACACACAAAATACTCGCTTGTTAAAATTTGCAGAAGCAATTATGATCTATCAACGCAAGCCAGAATTGTGCAAACAGAAAGACATGTTAGTCAGCTTAAAATTACCGTGGTAGATAAGTGATGCGTAGATTAGTAGATGCGGTTGTTGTACACAGTGAGCAACTGGGGTTAGAATTAAATTGTAAAAAGACTCAGGTTATGGTCGTCACTAGGAAGGAAGAAGTGCCACAATGTAATATACAAGTAAATGGAAATAATCTTCAACAAGTGAATCGGTACAATTATCTTGGAACAGTCATAACATCTGATGGGAGATGCCTTGAAGAGATTAGAACAAGAATCGCCATGGCGAAAGTAGCCTTTAGCAAGATGAAAAACATTCTGACCAATAAAAAGATGTCAATTGAAACGAGAAAAAGAGTGTTGAGGGGATACATAGAGCCTGTTCTTTTGTATGGATGTGAAACTTGGACAATGAGCAGTCAAGCTGAAAAGCATCTGATGGCTGCAGAAATGTGGTTTCTGAGGAAAATGCAAAGAATACCATGGACAGACAGAAAAACCAATGACCAAGTACTACAGGAGACAAATGAACATCGTAAACTGATTAGAGAAATTAGACGTAGACAGTCAAAAATTTTTGGACATGTTATGAGAAGAAATGGATTGGAGAACTTAGTGACAACTAGCAAGATCGAAGGGAACAGACCAAGAGGAAGACCGAGAGAAAAATACGTGAATGGCTTGGCCACATGGCATGGACGAGACAGGAACACTGAGCTGATCCACGACACTGGTGATCGAGTGAAATGGCGAATCATGACCGCCCACGCTTTCCGGCATGGCACATGATTGATTGATTGATAAGTGACATTACTGTGCGAATATGTGTATATTTCAACTTGAAGGATTTATCTAGTTAATTTCACGTAAGTTGTGTTATTTCTGCAGTATGTACCTGACGAGATGCAGCGAAATATGCCAGGCAATAAATCGTGCAATCTATTGTTTGTGTCTTCGTTATTCAAAATACTGCACCTTAGCCTCTTACTCTTTATATCGGCCTTTATGTTTGTATGTCTTTCTGTCTGTCTTTCTGTCTGTCTTTCGGTGTGTCTTTCTGTGTGTCTTTCTGTCTGCCTTTCAGTGTCTTCCTACGTGTTTGTCTGTGTGTCTTTGTGTGTGTGTGTCTACGTGTCTTTCTGTGTGTAATTCTGTCTGCCTTTATGTGTGCCTTTCTGTGTTCTTTCTGTGAGTCCTTCTGTCTGCCTTTCTGTATGTATATGTTTTATCTCTCTCTCTCTCTCTCTCTCTCTCTCTCTCTCTCTCTCTCTCTCTCTCTCTCTGCCTTTCTGTGTTTCTTTCTGTGTTTCTTTCTGTGTGTCTTTCTATGTGTCTTTCTGTCTGTCTTTCTATCTGCCTTTCTATGTGTCTTTCTGTGTGTCTTTCGGTGTGTCTTTCTGTGTGTCTTTCTGTCTGCCTTTCTGTGTCTTCCTACGTGTTTGTCTGTGTGTCTTTGTGTGTGTGTCTCTACGTGTCTTTCTGTGTGTAATTCTGTCTGCCTTTATGTGTGCCTTTCTGTGTTCTTTCTGTGAGTCCTTCTGTCTGCCTTTCTGTATGTATATCTGTTTTCTCTCTCTCTCTCTCTCTCTCTCTCTCTCTCTCTCTCTCTCTCTCTCTCTCTCTCTCTCTCTCTCTCTCTCTCTCTCTCTGCCTTTCTGTGTTTCTTTCTGTGTTTCTTTCTGTGTGTCTTTCTATGTGTCTTTCTGTCTGTCTTTCTATCTTCCTTTCTATGTGTCTTTCTGTCTGTCTTTCTGTGTGTCTTTCGGTGTGTCTTTCTGTGTGTCTTTCTGTGTGCCTTTCTGTCTGCCTGTCTGAGTGTCTTTCTGTGTGTCTTACTGTATGTCTTTCTGTCTTCCTTTCTGTATGTCTTTCTCTATGTCTTTCTGTGTGTCTTTCTGTCTGCCCTTCTGTCTACCTGTCTGTGTGTCTTTCTGCGTGCCTTACTGTATGTCTTTCTGTCTGCCTTTCTCTATGCCTTTCTCTATGTCTTTCTGTGTGTCCATCTGTGTGTCTTTCTGTCTGCCTTTCTGACTGCCTTTCTGTATGTCAAGCTGTGTGTCTTTCTGTCTGTCCTTCTGTCTGCCTTTATGTGTGTCTATCTGTGTGTATTTCTTTGTGTCTCTCTGTATGTATTTCTGTGTGCCTGTCTGTCTGCCTTTTTGTCAGTCTTTCTTTCTTGTATCTTCCTTGTGTCTTCCTGTGTGTTTTTTCTCTGTTTTTCTGTCTGTCTTTCTGTTTGTCTTTCTGTGTGTCGTTCTGTGTGTCTTTCTTTGTGTCTCAATGTGTGTCTTCTCATGTGCCGTGCATCTGCATATATGCCTGTACTCGGCTCGCGATGATGGTGGAAATCCGTCAGAGGGCGCAGACTGTCTGATTGG
This sequence comes from Cepaea nemoralis, assembly GCA_014155875.1. Classification (NCBI taxonomy): domain Eukaryota; kingdom Metazoa; phylum Mollusca; class Gastropoda; order Stylommatophora; family Helicidae; genus Cepaea; species Cepaea nemoralis. Next base: position 88,467 of record JACEFZ010021973.1, on the reverse strand, counting down.
TCTGGAACTCTGGGAGTCGTTCCGACCCCAGTATAAAAGACATGCGCGGGTGGAACCAGCCCTTTCCGTAGTCCACCACACCAAGTGACGAGGCGCTAATGCCTATTGCAAATGTGTGTTTAGTTAGACCCTGAAGTTTTGCAGTGGAAAAGCCAGAATTCTAGTTTTAGATTTTAGATTTTCCTGGGTTTTTTTTAGTGGATTAGAAGTTTTTGGTAAATTAGTTTTTAGTGGACAAGAAGTTTTTGGTAAATTAGTTTCTAGTGGATTAGAAGGTTTTGGTAAATTAGTTTTTAGTGGAATAGAAGTTTTTGGTAAATTAGTTTTTAGTGGACTAGAAGTTTTTGGTAAATTAGTTTTTAGTGGACTAGAAGTTTTTGGTAAATTAGTTTTTGATGGATTAGTCATTGGTGGATTAGTGTTTGGTAGATTTGAAGTTTTTACTGGATTAGAAGTTTTTGCTGTACTTAGGAATTTTGTTTGATGGATTAGTGTTTTTGCTGTTTGATTTTTGCTGTATCCTAACTTCTTTGTTGATGCTACATGTCTGTATATTATTGTGAAGTTTAGAAGTTTAATAAACAAATGATGCTTGTGTTATTCTTACTTAGTCGTTTAGTTGATAGATTCTTATTATAGTCATTGGTGTTAGAACAGCCCTCGGAGTAATTCTTTGTCTGGAATTGGAGAATATTGTTCCAATTCCCTGTCGGCCCACCCTGGATCTTCTTAAACCTTAATCCTTTTCTATTCTTGTTAACCGAGGACGGTGAGAGGTTCTTTCTCTTTATTCATTTTCTTCTTTGGCCCTACGCAGTCAGGGTTGCGCTCTTCTCCTCACATCACGGTAGCAGAAGTAAGTGGTTCTTGCTTCTGTTATTACCTCTGTTTCATGCCTGTTTGTTCGACTCCGTTTAAGCATATATGAATTCATGTATGGGTATACAATTGTCACAATTTCCTGGCAGTTGACTGGTAAGGAAAGGCGAGGAAGATGGGAACGGAACACCTCACGTCATAAGTTGTGGCCTTAAATATGTTGAAACCTCATACTTCACATTTTATCGGCTCTATCTATCTCCTCAGGGACCACCATTTAACCTACAGAATCCACCTTTACGGAACGATATGTTTGTGTGTGTGTGTGTGTGTGTGTGTGTCTGCGTGAATGTCATTATATATATATATATGCCTTGCAGAGATTAGAACAAGAATAGCCATGGCGCAGGTCGCCGTTTGAATGATGTAAAACATAGGCCTACTGTCCAATATAAAGATGGCAATTGCAGCAAGAAAAAGAGTGTTGAAGTGCTACATAGAACCTGTACTCTTGTATGGATGTGAAACGGCGACAATGACCAGACAAGCTAAAAAAAACATCTGATGGCTGTGGAAATGTGGTTTCTGAGGAAAATGCAAAGAATACCATGAACAGAGAGAAAAATCAATGGGTAAGTCGTACAAGACACACATGAAAACCGTAAACTGGTTACAGAAATTAGACGTAGACAGTCACACTTTTTTGGACAGGTTATGAGAAGAAATAAATTGGAGAACTTGTTGACAATTGGCAAGCTGAGGAAAAAAGAACAAGGGAAAGACAGAGAAGTAAATACCTGGATGGCTTGGCCACATGGTATGGTCGGGAAAAGACCATGAAGCTGATCCACGACTCTGGTGATAGTGTGAGGTGGCGAAACATGACCGTCAACGCTTATCGGCATGGCACGTGATGACGATAATCTGCCCTCTAGCGCTTTAGCTTTTCTTTCTAAACAATTCTGAACATTCTACGAAGGAAAGTCAATAAGTAAGTCACAAATGGCTGTAGAAAAATTATTAAATATGATAACAACTTGAAACTAGTTTATGTTTATACATACATTGTCACTTTATTTCTCAACATAATTTCCATCAACATTGATGCACTTACCCCATCATTTTATCAGTCCTCCCAAACCGGCTGAACTGCGTACTCTGTTTTCTAAACCACGTTTTCACTTCACATTCAACTTCGGCGTCATTCGCGAAATGTCTCCCGCCAAGGTGGATTTTCAGTGAATCAAAAAGGTATAAATCGCTAGGGCTACTTCGGGGCTGTAAGGTGGATGTTCCAGAACTGTTCCAGTCTTTTTGCCCACAAATAACGCACAACAGCACGTTGCTCTTTGGTTGTACACTCCGTAAATACAGTCGCCATTTTGTTTATGCGCTGTGCAAGCGCATGAGACACCTAGCGCCACCTGACGAACGGGAATATAAACTTCGATGTTGCTGTCACCTAATTACACCTGTAGAAAACACCAACTGCATCCCACAGAACTGTATGACTTACTTATTGACTCGCCCTCGTAAGTACGGCACATTGAAGTACAAGGACATAACCCTAAACCAACATCCTTATAATCGCAACAGTTCAGTTGAGTTGAGTTGAATCAAGGACCGACATCACTGCACTCAGGACATTCCCATACGTGCTCAAACCCCTCGTTCAACAGCCAGCGAAGAGTCATACTACTAATCGTTCCCACCGCTATCTGATTAAGTGTTCTCCTGGTCTTCTCTCTCAGTTTTGAGATTCTTCCAGAACTCATGCCGATCCCCCGCAATCTCATTCTTTCCACATATGGGTTCTCAATCTGTTCCTCCGCCTTCTCCACCTGGTCCCACAAGCGCACGACCACCTCCCCCTTGTCCATAGGCAAGATACCACAAAGAGGTGCATTCCCTGCTAGCCTATCAGCCTGTTCATTCTCCCGTACACCCGCATGGCCAGGGCAAAATATCCATACAATTCTCACAATCTGTGACCTCTGAAGCGACGAGAGCCATTCTACACGAAATATTCCTTTCTCCACCTTGCTAAGCATATTCTTTGAATCCGTAATGAACACAACGTGTGTTGCATCAGTCTCCTTTAGCCACCGGAATGCCGCTGTTACTGCCCCCACCTCCATTCTCATGCTGGAGGTCGTAGTCTCATAAGCCAGACTCTCCTTTTTCAAGACTCGCCCATTAGCCTTTGCAATAAAGCCCCAGCCACTACATCTGTTTCTCACCACTGACCCATCGGTGTAGATGACTATGTCACCTTGATGTGTGTTGCTCTGGATCAGCTGTTGCACTCACGACCCAGTGTTATTATTACATTGTGCCAGTCTGTCATGTCTTCCGGAACTTCAACCCACTCTCTTTCACGATTGATGGTCTCATATCTAATCATATCTAACCAACTATGAATAATAATCGCAACAACGACACAATAATAACTGGGGCATTTGTTGAATTACTCTCTAAAATTTTCAAGGATCCTTAGCGAGCAGACACATCGTAATCAACAGGATACACCGTAATAAACAGGACACGCCGTAATGAACATGTTAGCTCAGTGGTCCTCAACCTTTTGTGGCCCATGCACCCTTTCACCATATACAGAATGCCATTCCCCTTTTCACAATTGTCATCCTCAAAAGGCGCATTCAAATATAACATGCACATAATACTGAAAATCTTTATTTTCTTCCATATTTGATAAACCGTTACCAGAAATAATACATTGAGGTCGTTCTTCTTCGTTGATGATGATAATGTGAATCCATACTGAATATATGAATGATCATACTTTCTTTGTTGTTGTTGTTGTTGTTGTTGTTGTTGTTGTTGTTGTTGTTGTTGTTGTTGTTGTTGTTGTTGTTGTTGTTGTTGTTGTTGTTGTTGTTGTGTTTTTTAAAATCATAATGGGCTTCAGATTCTGTAAATAAAAAAGGGAAAAGGCAAGAACAACTATAAATAAAATATTTTCACACACTAAAAAGTGTAATATTTTTCATTTTATATATTACACAATATGCCTGGCATCAAGAAGTATGGCGATAATAAGTATAGCGTCCCAAATAAAGGAAAGGTGTATTTTCCTCCTGATCGCTCTTTCATTACGAGTACATTGCTACCGACCATCGAAGCCCATATCTACCTGTGAACTCACATCATAAGCAATAATTGGCGATCTTATCGTGAATATGATACTGGAAATATACTTCATGAGTTATGTAATTCTGTATTTATTGCAATCCCAAAGAAATCAGGAGCCTTGGAATGTGATCAACATCGAACAATTAGTATAATGAGTCACATCACGAAGATTTTGCTAAGAATTATCATGCAAAGAGTTAGGAGGAAAATACAACCTGAAATAGGAGAAGAACAATGTGGGTTTGTAGTAGGCAAGGGTACGGTAAATGCTGTGTATATACTGAGAACCGTAATCGAACGTTCTATAGAAGTAAATAAAGATCTACACCTTTGCTTTATTGACTACACAAAGGCTTTTGATAAAGTGAGACATGTCAACATGATAAGGATGCTTGAAGATCTACAAATTGATGGGAAAGACCTTAGACTTGTAAAAAACATATATTGGAAACAACAAGCTGCCATAAGAGTTGATAATGAAGTAAGCCAATATCAGCCTATTAAGAGAGGTGTGAGACAGGGATGTGTAATGTCTCCAGATCTGTTTTCCCTGTACAGTGAAAATATTTTCAGAAATATTGAAAATATGGAAGGAATCAACATTGGGGGACGATGCATCAATAACATTAGATATGCAGATGATACAGTCTTGATTGCAGACAATGAACAGGACCTGCAACATTTAGTAGATGCGGTTGTTACACACAGTGAACAACAAGGGTTAGAATTAAATTGTAAAAAGGCACAGATTATGGTCGTCACTAGGAAGAACGAAATACCACAGTGTAATATACAAGTAAATGGGAATATTCTTCAACAAGTGAATAGGTACAATTATCTCGGAACAGTAATAACATCTGATGGGAGATGCCTTGAAGAGATTAGAACAAGAATCGCCATGGCAAAAGTAGCCTTTAGCAAGATGAAAAACATACTGACCAATAAAAAGATGTCAATTGAAACGAGAAAAAGAGTGTTGAGATGCTACATAGAACCTGTACTTTTATATGGATGTGAAGCTTGGACAATGAGCAGCCAGGCTGAAAAACATCTGATGGCTGTAGAAATGTGGTTTCTGAGGAAAATGCAAAGAATACCATGGACAGCCAGAAAGACCAATGAAGAAGTCCTTCAAGAAACAAATGAAGATCGTAAACTGATCAGAGACATTAGACGTAGACAGTCACAATTTTTTGGGCATGTTATGAGAAGAAATGATTTGGAGAACTTGGTGACAACTGGTAAGATCGAAGGGAACAGACCAAGGGGAAGACCTAGAAACAAGTATCTGGATGGCTTGGCCTTGTGGAATGGTCGAGACAGAAACACGGAACTGATCCACGACTCTGTTGATCAAGTGAGATGGCAGAACATGACCGCCCACGCTTACCGGCATGGCACATGATGGATGGATGGATCGTGAATTGCGAAACAGCAACGGGTGGTACTTACACGATGGTGTTAATTATTCCTAAATTATCGTTCAGCCAAAAGACTATTGCAGTTGTGCACACACACACACACACACACACACACACACACACACACACAGATACACACACACACACACACACACACACACACACAAAAGAAGGACTTGGGCTCATGCCAAAAAGAAAATAAAACACATCTCCTGCATGAGCTTGGCGCTTTTCTTCAGCGACAATCGAGATTTTGACGATGGCAAAATGGAAGTTCTCAATTGAGATCAGCTGTCTTTCCTGAATTGTTGGCTTCTGAACGTGAACAATACCAACATATTGGAAATATATGTACAGCTCTCCTTAATTTGGGAAGCTATTCGTTTTTACATCTTCATAAATGAATTGGGAACGCTAAAAGTCACGATCGTCAAAAGTAGATATTGCAGGTGACGCAAAGAAATATGTTTTACAATGCACAAATATAGGAGATGATTTTTATGTTAACACTACAGAAATTAGAGAAGCACAGCAGCCAAGGTCTCACCGGTACTTGCGGAAGGTTGCAGAGATATAACGCGTGTCCTTTCACGACAAGACTTCTTTACTTTATGTTTAAAGTTTAAACTGTACGCAACGCTCACACATAATTAAAGAAAGGGGGACGATCGTTGCAGAGCGCTTAGAAAAGTAGCCAAGGCGCGCACTAATGCGATCAAAAGAGGCGTGTCGAATGTTTTGGGGAAATCTCAAAGAGATGGAGGAAAGCCGAAGTTCCTCTCTCCCAATGTGATCCTACCCGTTATAATTATAATGGCCTTCAATGGCTCAATTGCTTGAGTCCATAAATAGAGTCCCGGAGAGCCAAGGAAGTCCCCAAGGTTAACAAGGAAAAGATTCCCCTGAATAATAATAATAATAGTCTTGTGGATTTTCCCTGCCCCCCCCCCCCCTTCCCGCTCTCAGGTAAATAATTAATATCCAGGGTATATTAATTAATAACAATGATAACGTAAACACTCAAGGAATCCTTGTAACACTCAAGAGTGGAAATGACATATTTGTAACATTTTATTACTCAACAAGCTGGGTTTGGGGTTTGGCCATTTTCATCCAAAAATTATCATCCAGTCCAAAAGTATTATGTATACTCATTAACCTCACAATAAATCACTTGGTGTTGAAATGAACACAAACATAAACCCCAATTTCCCAGAGGAACCAATACTATACATCTATATATGCAACTATTTACACATCTATATACATTTTACAGACCCATGAGTCTAATGAGTCTCCATCTATCAATGGAGATGTAATAATAATGAGTCTTGTTCATGAACTCAAGCTTCTCCACTCCAGGGTTTGTTGGAACCCACTTGCAAAAGTTCTGTAAAATTAAATACAGTTGGTCCACTGTGTGAGTGTTATTCTGGATCAGGTACGATGATAGTTAAATTGTCTCTCCAATTCCAGGTACAAGCTAAAATTCCCCTGATTTTCTCAAGGTGATACAGGTTACGTGGTTTTTGTGGTTGGATGACACTCATCATCACTCCAGTCAGGAGCTCCCATCAAGAGGCAGGTCTAGATATAGATGGATCTAACCATTACCTGAAATCCCAACATCAAACATAATCTACTGATATCATAAATGTATCTATATGATCATTAGAAATGGAAGAAGGTAAACACCCCCCAAAGCAAAAAAGGTAAATAAATAAAGGGAATTTTGACCCCAGTGAAAAATAAACAAGGGGGAAGATGGTCTTAGTGTCCCCAACAGTTTTCAACCCCATAACTGGTTCCTCTCCATTCAACCCTCCATTAGAGGGCGCTGAAGGTTTAGACTGCCAGATAAGCAGTGTCATCTTCGCCCATGCTTGTCCCCCGTGGTCTCCAGGTTGAGTAATACCTTGATCGATTCGGAATTTGATAACTGTGTTCACCATTCCCGTTTTTACATAATTATTTTCCCTAGGTGCCTCCATTTACAAGAAAAAAGCGTCACGCATTAGGTATCTTAATTCATTCCTAAATGCAATGAGTAGTTACTTATAAACAATAGAAGTACATAATGGCATCATCTCCTGTATAACCTTCAGGTGGATTCTTCCCAATAAAATGCTTTGAGGAGGAGCATCCTCCCTCCTCTTCAACCTGTAGGTATATGCCTTTACCTTAATAATCCATAAGATTTATCATCATCATACATCAAACACAATTCAGGAAACAAAACCATATAATTGTAACATGAGTGATATGGAATACAGAGTGGCGTCATGCGTAGAAGCACTCTAAATTATCAACTAGTGCATGGGTACCACTATCATTTCCTTCTCGGATAGACATGGCAGTATGCATCAAATTGCCTACTACTGTGTGATTAATTGATTGATTAATCATACTCATCCTCGGTAGGTCACTTCTCCTCACCCAATCTACAATCATTCATCATAAATCATAAACATACTTGCATGGATGATGAATAGGCATAATTATGTGACTCACAATCAATAAGTTAAAACATAAATTCATATATTTAACACAGATGAAGTCACAATTGAATCACCACATGAATGCTTCCATAGAACACACATGATTGTATGATAACCATAGGGAACTATTTAACATTGAATGTGCCCATGTACTGTTTCTAGGACGAATTACACTAATTTCTCCTAACTAGAGATTGTACATTTAGATAATTCCTTACTACTGAACTATGGGTTCTAACCTTCTAAATCCCAAGTAAATACTAACTCCTAAATCACTACTGACTTAGCTTAACTGCTTAAGGAGTAGAATACATAACCTAGGCATAATTCTTATGCTTTCATAGAAGCTGCATGTTTAGAGAGAAAAAAATACCTCACTATGGGTTAATCTAGTTCATAGATTATTTACAAACTACGGCATCTGAATATAGTGCTTAATCTCTCCTGAATTAAGTCCTTAAGGACTAACCGTATTTTTACAGCACACCAACTTACCATTTTCTGGGAAAGAATCATAACTAACTTAATATTACAATGTGCTACATTTCAGCATAGTTCATTGTCTTCTTCAAGCATAACGTGATCAGGTTTCACTCTCCAGACTAGGTTTTTGGCTTTCCCAGTTCGCTGGCTGCTTAGTAGGCCGGCACTTCTCTCTCTCTCTCTCTCTCTCTCTCTCTCTCTCTCTCTCTCTCTCTCTCTCTCTCTCTCTCTCTCTCTCTCTCTCTCTCTCTCTCTACCTCTATAAGAGTTGGATAAACTTCAGATGGATTGTTGAATAGAGTATACCAGGCCGTCAGTTCCAGTGGACCTTCTCATGTTGAACAATTGCTGAAGGATTTTCGTTTTACACACCCTGACCGTCTGCCGGTCTCACTCCATTGTTAAGGCCTCTCGGTTGTTGTTTATCCCTGCCCTTCCTCGACTGGGCTATGACGCCATGTCGATTCGTGACCAAGTCTTGAGCTATTTTTCGGCTAAAATAAGAATATTGTCTTTCCCTTTTCAAATCAGCGCCATTTTTCAAATTGAGACGATGTAAATCTCATCTTTCTTCTCAAACTATAGGCGCCAATTCCTTCATTTTGTTTAATTTGAATTTAATTCTGATGGTGGTGGTTGTCGTTGCTGTAGCTAACTAGAGGGTAGTGCGGGAAAATTCAAACAGGGATGTGGCGGTTTGCAAAATGTATACTACAGGGCTCCCATCTCAGTTTTCCCCTTGGAAGACTGTATGTTCGAGCAACCGCAACAAGCTGATGTTCCCGCTCTAATCCGTTCTACTCCCATTTTTTTTCTCCCTCCTCTGATTCCTGTACAGAATCTGCAATAGGATACATGCTGAGAAAGTCCGCTCCTACGTTTATCCTTCCAGGAATATATTCTATCTGAAATTAATATGGTTGTAGAAATAACGGCCATCTCATAAGTTGAGCGTTTAAGTTTCTGGAGGCAGCCAGGAACATGACAGGTTGATGGTCACACTGTATTGTGAAATGATTCCCATACAGGTACGCCTGGAACTTCTCTACCGCCCATACTAAAGCTAAGCATTCCTTTTCAATGGTAGAATAATTGCGCTCAGCTGAGTTCAATTTTCTACTCGCATAGGCAACAGGTAAATGGGAATATTCTTCAACAAGTGAATAGGTACAATTATCTCGGAACAGTAATAACATCTGATGGGAGATGCCTTGAAGAGATTAGAACAAGGATCGCCATGGCAAAAGTAGCCTTTAGCAAGATGAAAAACATACTGACCAATAAAAAGATGTCAATTGAAACGAGAAAAAGAGTGTTGAGATGCTACATAGAACCTGTACTTTTATATGGATGTGAAGCTTGGACAATGAGCAGCCAGGCTGAAAAACATCTGATGGCTGTAGAAATGTGGTTTCTGCGGAAAATGCAAAGAATACCATGGACAGCCAGAAAGACCAATGAACAAGTCCTTCAAGAAACAAATGAAGATCGTAAACTGATCAGAGACATTAGACGTAGACAGTCACAATTTTTTGGGCATGTTATGAGAAGAAATGATTTGGAGAACTTGGTGACAACTGGTAAGATCGAGGAGAACAGACCAAGGGGAAGACCTAGAAACAAGTATCTGGATGGCTTGGCCTTGTGGCATGGTCGAGACAGAAACACGGAACTGATCCACGAGTCTGTTGATCGAGTGAGATGGCAGAACATGACCGCCCACGCTTACCGGCATGGCACATGATGGATGGATGGATAGGCAACTGGGAAGAGTATTGTTTTCTTGCAATAATGTGGCCCGAATTCTTATGTTGCTTGCATCCGTCCTAGTTTAGTTTAGTTTAGTCGATGGATCAACATCACGGCACACGGGTGTAACCCATAAGTGCTCCGTTCTTCTCCTAACTCAAACCTGAGTTTGGGGAAACTCAACTCAGTGCACGAACTCCGTAGCACGGCGAGGATCTTGAAATAATTTGGGTAGATTTTCAACTCGAAATTTTGCCCGGGCAGCACCGTTAGGCTACCCTTTTTCGTTTTCCAACTGCCAAGGGATTTTTTACGTGCGCAATAATACACACGGGCGTCCGATCTCACCACCCAGAGACCAGGGGAAATTTTATTACTAGAGGTCCACGTGATAAAATCCAGGTCCACACCGGGGTTTGAGCCCGGACTCCAGCACTCGAGGTGGACCCCATACCTCGAGACCACGCAGCCCCCTTCCGTCTTGCATCCGTCCTAAGAATAAATGGTCGTGTGAGATCTGGCAGGTGGAGAACGGGTTTAGCTGTTACAGTTTTCTTTAGCTCCGCATATGCTCTATCACAGTCAGCAGACCAAACGACTTTCTCTGGTTCCCCTTTCCGAGTGAGAGCTGTCAACGGCTTTGTATACTTCCACTATGGTTGGCAGGTTATTAAGTGTATCATTAGTGGGAACTTGAGGAAGGCAGTTGATGGTTTCATAATCGAAGGAGGAGTTTGCATTTAAGATGTTGCTAAAATGCCCTGTCCAGCGTTGGAGGATTTCTTTCTTATCGGTGACCAATGTTCTCCTATCTTCACTGAGGAGGGGAACTATTAATCCCATAGACCGTTTTCAATGAGTCGTAGAAGTTGTTCATATCATGTCTGTCAGCAAAGCCTTGGATTTGATTAGCTTTGTTGCTCAGCCAGGAGTCCCGCATGTGCCGAAGTTTCTGCTGCACTACTCTCCGAATATTATTGAAGGCATCTTTTTTATGTTGACTTCGGGTCATTCAAATATGCCTTCAGGAGAAGATGTTTCTCTGTCAGCAATTGGTTGATGTCTTTGGGATTTTCATCAAACCAGTCTTTATGCTTTTTTGTAATTGGGGGGGGGGGGGGGGGGCTGGACCCTGGATTTCCATGGCAGAAATAGATAACTTAGTGTATATATTTATAAGCTATCCCTAATTTTTCTCTTTAAAGATCAGCTGAAAATTCTCCCTAACTTTACTCTATATAAAGATACCTTACTGTATAGACTTCTAATTTCTCCCTAATGTTACTCTGTATAAAGATCAGCCGAATGCGGAGACTTCTGTATGTTCCCTAATGTTAGTGTGTATAAAAATAAGACTGCTGAATGTGGAGAATTTTGTGTTCTCCCTGATGTTACTCTGTAGAAAGATCAGCTGAACGTGGTGACATCTCTGTTCTCCCTAATGTTATCTGTATAAAGATCAGCTGAATGTGGATATTTCTCTGTTCTCCCTAATGTTACTCTGTATAAGGATCAGCTGAATGTGTAGACTTCTTTGTTCTCCCTAATGTTACTCTGTATAAAGATCAGCTAAATGTGGAGACTTCAATGTTCTCCCTAATGTTATCTGTATAAAGATCAGCTGAATGTGGATATTTCTCTGTTCTCCCTAATGTTACTCTGTATAAAGATCAACTGAATGTGGAGATTTCTGTGTTCTCCCTAATGTTACTCTGCATGTGGCATGATGTCTTTCAGTTGTTTCCATTGTGTCCTCTTATCTCTAATTCTTTCCTCTACCTGAGAGTTTATTTATCCTGCTATATCAATAGTCACTCAACAACTGATATCTGTCTATAACTACATAAGTTGGACGCCAGTATGCAAAAGAATGTGCACATAAACACGTGACGTCATTATGTCCAAGTATTTTTTTTCTTAGGGGGGGGGGGGGGTGATCAATAACCACTTTAATGCATATGGATCTTTCCATAAGTCCTCCTGTCTTCTCCAATAGATCACACAAAGGGATTTTCACCTAAATGCACGAAAACAGTGCCATCAGAGAGGACCCAAGTTATGTATACCGGGATCAACCATGTTGTAAATATTCACTATTGGCAGTTATCAGTTATCAGTTATCAGCTATCAGTTGGGGTATCTTCATTGCACTTCGGACATGTCCATAGGTGCTCAGATCCTCCCCCCAGCATATGCATCAGCGTCCGGTGGCTAATAGTGCCAGTTCTGTGTTGGTTGACGATGCACCTCGTTTTCCCAATGTACCTCTTGCGTCTGGCCGTGCCAATTCTTACTCCCAAGTCTTTCATCCTGGACAGCGATGTGGAATCACTGACGTCAAAGACCTCTGTTCTCGCCAAATCTTTGAGGACGTTAATAACATCGGCACGATCCATGGGCTGGCCATCTACAGGGGGTGCAGAGTCAGCCAGTTTATCAGCTCGTTCATTTCCCTCGACTCCCGCATGTCCCGGGACGAAGATGAAGGCGACTTTACGGACAACAGACTTCCGCGGCGACTCAGTCCACTGTCTACGTACAGATCCAGCTTCGACCTTCTGAATCATGCTCATTGAATCACTTAGTACACACACGTTGGTATAATGCTATGATTCCAGCCATATGAAAGCCTGTGTAACTGCCATCACCTCCATCGTCATGCTGCTCGTGGTCATAGAGTGGGCACCACTGGATTCTTGAACGGTTCGGCCCGCTGAACGGGCTGTAAATTCCCACGCACGTCTCTGCTGCTTTACAACAGATCCATCTGTATAGATGAGCACTTCGGGGCTATCTGAGTGTTCATAGATGAGCGCGTTAACCTCAGCATTGACAGCGGCAGGGTTCTGCTCTCTGCACCATCTGTCGAGTGTGATAATGCAGGAGAAAGTGCACTTAAAAGCTGGAGGCACCGGCACCCATTCCTTGCCGGGGTTGATACTGGTAAGACTGCAGACCTGTCTAACGACATCTTCCGCCCGACCCATCCATGATTTGCCCCTCTTTAGCCTGTCACCCTTTTCTCTGAATATAGCGTCATGCAGAGGGTGCTGCTCATCTGCACTTATTTTTAAGTATGCACGAGCTCTCCAGATCTTGATCCTGTCGGGAAGTCAAGGAGGTATCTCATTGCTACACGGCTGGTGTCTCTCGTGCAGCCCAAAATGATGCGCATGGCTTCGTTTTGTACCTTTTCAAGTCTTCCAATCTGTGTAGGGCTGACTGTGAGGATGGCCAGGGCATACTCGATGCGTGAAAGCACAAGTCCTTGGAACAGAAGTATTAGCAGTCTTTGCTCGATATTGGCAGTCGCCATGACTCTCATTGCTGACACACCTTTTCGAGCTTTCGTTATGATATAATCGACATGATCTCTTAAGGACAGGCTACGATCAAGCCTCACGACAAGATATGTCATTGACTGGGTTCTACCCAAAATGCTCCCGTCCATTCTTACTGCCGGCATGTCTGTTTTCACAATATGGTTGTTTAGGGAGAACCATATAACCGATGCCTTTGCAGGGTTGACAAGGGCGCCGGCATCAGCACACCATGGGGAATTCGGTCTAGTTCGCCCTGCATATCATTGGCAACCGCCTGTCTATCTCGACCCTGTCGATACACGAGGATGTCGTCAACGAATGACAGAGTCCTACCCCTCCCGTCCAACTGTTGTTCAGTGATCGGCACCGTATACACGTTGAATAGTACTGGTGACAGTGGTGAACCCTGCGGCAATCCTGGACATATCATTATCGGCTCAAAAGACCAAATCCCGCATCTTAGCACCACCTTCCTTTGGAGCAGAACTGCAGCTATCTATCGTACAAGGTGAGGGTGCACTTTCAGTCTGAGGAGGGTGTGCATCAAGTGCTCGAAAGATATTCTGTTATATGCGTCCTCTAAGTCTATGGCGGCCGCACATGTCTCTTCTCAGACCTGAAATCCTTCGTAAACATCTTGAGCAAAGACCGCCGCATTCAGCCATGACTCTTTGTTACGTCTGTACCCTCCAAGTGTGGGCGGGAAGCAGCCGAGTTGTTCCAAGTTACAAGCAAGTCTGTGTGCTACAATTTTCTCCAGTAACTTGCCAGCAGTGTTCTGCATCGTAATGATGCACTATGGGCAATTGTTTCCTAATGTTGAAAGTTAGTCAAAGCAGCGGCCACTTAATTTTAAAAATTCGAACCCGTTTTATTTTGTCTTAACTTTGCCAAGAGACAACTGTACAGGTCAGGGTGGTTATGACATTGATGACATGGTTATGAACAGCAACAACATGACTCGTTCACCGGTGGTGTGGCAGATGCCGAGACGAATACATTTAACGCAACTCTCGGTGGTCTGGCAGATACTGAGAAGAATATTAACGCAACTCTCGGTGGTCTGGCAGATGGTGAGAATAACACATTTAACGCAACTCCGTGTCTGGCAGTTGCTGAGATGAATACATTTAATACAACTCAGGGTGGCAGCAGACTTACAATTGATTCCTGAAGGTTATTCACCAAACAAACCCCCGCAACCAGCCGAATCACCCACTCTGGCTTATGTTATCACTTATCATTCATTGTCCACTGTGGAATGAGTGTTTCGTGGCCCACTATACCACATGGACAGTCCATCTCATGGTATGCTTTATTTTCGCTTAGAACTCAAGCATAGTCCATACACACTACTTCTAGTAGCACTGGACTGTGGGTTAGCTTCCCTATTACCAGTGTCCCTCGCCATCAGGCGAAGTCACTTCGACTTAGAGGCACTTGTAATTTACGTCCCCAAGTCAAGGGCGAGAAGTCAACATTTTAGTCCAACTGTCTGGTGTAAGGGTTGAACCCCTTAACTCGGTATCAATATAAAATGACACAAAGTAGTGCAGCTTTACATAACAGAGTTACGTATCAGTACACCGGATGTTTAAGAACACGGGTTCTTATGCGTTCGGCCATGCCTACAATCTCTCTCTCTCTCTCTCTCTCTCTCTCTCTCTCTCTCTCTCTCTCTCTCTCTCTCTCTCTCTCTCTCTCTCTCTCTCTCTCTCTCTCTCTCTCTCCCTTCCCATAACCCTTTCCAGTATGTTCCAGCTTTTCTCTTCTCATAACATGGTCAAGCGTGTCGACTGCCTCTTTTTAAAATTACTCAGATTGGCTGCCCAAGGAACTGTCAACCTTATTCTGATGAATTACGTGTCTCTGAAGCCTTGAAGGATTAGTATGGCTGTTGACTAATTCAAAACAATGTTTTCAAGTAGCGAATTTGAATAACAAAGACACAACCAATAGATTGCACGATTTATGGCCAGGCATATTGTGCTGCATTTCGTCAGGTGTATACTGCAGAAATCTGACAACATAAACTAAAGTAATTAGACAAATCCTCCAAGCTGAAATATACAGCACACATATTCACACAGCAGTTTGAATTGTCTACCACGGTAGCTTTAAACTGACTATCATATCTTTCTCTTTGCAAACTATTGGCTTCTGTAAATTAATAGCGGTCGCTTCTGCCTCCTTTATTATGCGACATTTTGTGTGTTGAATAGCAGCGAAACGCATTGTCCCTATCATTCACGAGGTTGGTTTCCAAAATAGGCCGCCCAGTCGATGACCTAGGAGGTTTGGGGTGTGTCAGCTTGGTCCGGTATAACTAAAACACTAAGTTAATATTACTGTATCCGCAACATTACCCGCCCACTACGTTAACATTATTGTATCCGCCACATAACCCACACACTAAGTTAACATTAGCGTACCGATTACATTCATTCATTCATTCAGTAGCATGTCCTTTGCAGAATCTCGCTTCTATAACAACCTTCCGGAAAACTTCTCGGTCACAAGCAAGATGTCCTCATGTGGAGATCACATCCTGCACCCATCTTCTCTTCCTCTCTTCCCAGGCATACACCCCTCCATTATTGTTCTCTCTAAACTTTCATGACGTTTCAAGTGACCAAAATATATCAACTTTCTTTGTTTTATCTTCTTTAATAGCCAACCCTCTTCAATATTCAGCTCTTGAAGTATGGATACATTTGTTCTTTTCTTTACTCAAGATATTCTTAGGACCCGTTTATAAAATTTATATTCAAAGGCATTTATGCGCTGTTCAGCTTGTTTAGTAAGTGTCCAGGTTTCACAGGCGTACGTTGCAATGGGAAAGATGCATGCTCTTAAAAATCTAATTTGTGTAGTTCTATCTGTCCCACTCCATAATTTATTCAGTTGTTTTAGTCTTTGAAGAGCAATTGATAGTCGTCGTTTAATGTCTTTCATTGTGTCACTATTGTTGGTAATCAATGACCCAGTGGAGTCTCCGTGGCGAAGTAGTCAAGGCGTTTGACTCGGGCTCCGAAGGTTGTGGGTTTGATTCAGGGCCGCGTCCTTCGGTTCACGAGTGAAATTTTTCGGAGACTCCTGTGGGTCGTCGCTAGAGCTACGGAGTTCGTGCTTTGTGCGACGCTTTCCCTCGCTGCGGAAAGAGATCGAGCCATATGGGATAAAAGCCGGTGCAATGAAGTCGACCACGTCGACTTTTAAGCTACTTTTTTTTAAATGACCCAAGATATTCAAAATTCGCCACCACCTCCAATCTTTCCTTATTAACAAATATTTCTTTCTCCAAAGTAGTTTTATCTATATGCACTATCTTTGTTTTTTTGGTATGTTAAGATATAAGTTGTGATTTTCACTATTTCTTTGAGTTGAGGTTATTATGTTTTCTATACCATTCTGTGATGTGGATAGTAATACTGCTTCGTCAGCATATCGAATCTCTGGTATGTCATGACCACCGATATTTAGAGCATCATATTGCTCCCTGTTTATATCCTCTCTTACATTTCTCATTATATTTTCGGCATACAGGTTAAACAAATAGGGGGACAGCACACAGCCTTGACGGACTCCTTGCTTGATGTCAAAACAATCTGATGTCTCGCCATCTATTCTAACTGCTACTTGTTGGTCTAGATATAGCATTTTTATTAGTTGTACTACAAGTGATGGAAAGTCCATATTCTTCATGACTTCTCAAAGTTTCTGATGTTGTACACAGTCAAATGTCTTTGAATAATCCACAAAACATGAGAATAGGTTTACATTAAATTCTCTGCACTTCTCTATTATTAAACGCATGTTGAATATGTGATCTCTTGTTCCTCTTCCTTGTCTAAATCCAGCTTGAACTACGTTAATGTCTTCTTCCATTATGATTTTTGGTAGAATTTTACTTGCATGATGATCAGGGCAACAGTTCTGTATATCCAATCCATTAAGTTAACATCAGTGTATCTACCACATAACCCACCCACTACGTTAACATTACTTTATCCACCACATGACCCACCGACCTAAGTTAACATTACTGTATCTAATAAATAATATACTCACTAAGTTAACATTACTGTATCTAATAAATAATATACTCACTAAGTTAACATTACTGTATCTAATACATAATATACCCACTAAGTTAATATTACTGTATCTGCCACATAACGAACCAGTTAAGTTAACATTACAATATCTATCACATAACAGACCCATTTAGTTAGCATTACTGTATCCTCCACATAACCAACCCATTAATTAAACATTACTGTATCTACCACATAACCAACCCATTAATTTAACATTACTGTATCTGCCTCATAACCAACCCATTAAGTTAACATTAGTTTATCTATCACATAACCAACCCATTAAGTTAACATTAGTATATCTATCACATGAGCAACCCATTAAGTTAACACTAGTGTATCTACCACATAACCAATCCACTAAGTTAACATTACTGCATCTACCACATAACCAACCCATTAAGTTATTACTGTATCTACCACATAATCCGCCTATAAAGTTAACATTACTATATCTACCACATAACCCACCCATTAAGTTAACATTATTGTATCTACCACATAACCAGTCCACTAAGTTAACATTACTGTATCTACCACATAACCCACTCATTAAGTTAACATTATTGTATCTACCACATAACCAGTCCACTAAGTTAACATTACTGTATCTACCACATAACCAACTCACTAAGTTAACATTACTGTATCTACCACATAATCAATCCACTAAGTTAACATTACTGTATCTACCCCATTACCAACCCAAATCTTTTTCTAGAGATCGTTAAACAGATACGGGACTGTGGTGGACAGATTCATGGATATTCAATGGATTCAGAGCAGTGGTCAGATCCGTGAATATTGAATGGATACAGAGCATTGGACAGATCAAGGGGACAGCGAACTGTCTCAGGGAACTTTAAACAGATCCAGGGGTGCGGTCTACATATTTAGGAATAGTGGAAATTTGAAGAGAAAGGGACCAAATCCTAAGGATCGTGAGCAGATGCATAGGTGGCCTGGACACTTCCACGGATAGTTGACAGAATCAGGGTACAGGCAACAGAATGTGCTGTGAGTGAAACAGTCACAGAGATAGTGAACAGTCACAGAGGTAGTTAACAGACTCAGAGATAGCGAACAGACTTAGAGATAGTGAGCAGACTCAGGGATAGTGAACAGTTTCAGAGATAGAAAATATACTCAGATATAGAGAATATACTCAGAGGTAGTAAACATTCTCAGAGATAATGAACAGACCCAGAGATAGTGAACAGAGAGATAGTGAACAGACACAGCGATAGTGAACAGACCCAGAGATAGTGAACAGACCCAGAGATAGTGAACAGACCCAGAAATAGTGAACAGACACAGAGATAGTGAACAGATTCACTACTGAACAGATACAGAGATAGTGAATAGACACAGAGATAGTGAACAGAGAGATAGTGAACAGACACAGAGATAGTGAACAGACACAGAGATAGTGAACAGAGAGATAGTGAACAGAGAGATAGTGAACAGAGAGATAGTGAACAGAGAGATAGTGAACAGACTCAGAGATAGTGAACAGAGAGATATTGAACAGAGAGATAGTGAACAGAGAGATAGTGAACAGAACCAGAGATAGTGAACAGAGAGATAGCTAACAGACACAGAGATAGTGAACAGACACAGAGATAGTGAACAGAGAGATAGTGAACAGAGAGATAGTGAACAGACACAGAGACAGTGAACAGACCCAGAGATAGTGAACAGATTCACTACTGAACAGACACAGAGATAGTGAACAGGGAGATAGTAGTGAACAGACACAGAGATAGTGAACAGAGAGATAGTAGTGAACAGACACAGAGATAGTGAACAGAGAGATAGTGAACAGACACATAGATAGTGAACAGAGAGATAGTGAACAGACACAGAGATAGTGAACAGAGAGATAGTGAACAGAGAGATAGTGAACAGACACAGAGATAGTGAACAGAGAGATAGTGAACAGACACAGAGATAGTGAACAGACACAGAGATAGTGAACAGACACAGAGATAGTGAACAGACACAGAGATAGTGAACAGAGAGATAGTGAACAGAGAGATAGTGAACAGAGAGATAGTGAACAGACCCAGAGATAGTGAACAGAGAGATAGTGAACAGACACAGAGATAGTGAACAGAGAGACAGTGAACAGAGAGATAGTGAACAGACACAGAGATAGTGAACAGAGAGATAGTGAACAGACACAGAGATAGTGAACAGAGAGATAGTGAACAGAGAGATAGTGAACAGAGAGATAGTGAACAGACACAAAGGTAGTGAACAGAGAGATAGTAAACAGAGAGATAGTGAACAGACACAGAGATAGTGAACAGAGAGATAGTGAACAGACACAGAGATAGTGAACAGAGAGATAGTGAACAGAGAGATAGTGAACAGACACAAAGGTAGTGAACAGAGAGATAGTAAACAGAGAGATAGTGAACAGACACAGAGATAGTGAACAGAGAAATAGTGAACAGACACAGAGATAGTGAACAGAGAAATAGTGAACAGACACAGAGATAGTGAACAGAGAAATAGTGAACAGACACAGAGATAGTGAACAGAGAGATAGTGAACAGACACAGAGATAGTGAACAGACTCAGAGATAGTGAACAGAGAGATAGTGAACAGACCCAAAGATAGTGAACATAGAGATAGTGAACAGAGAGATAGTGAACAGAGAGATA
Organism: Cepaea nemoralis; assembly: GCA_014155875.1. NCBI lineage: Eukaryota > Metazoa > Mollusca > Gastropoda > Stylommatophora > Helicidae > Cepaea > Cepaea nemoralis. The sequence continues at coordinate 68,251 of JACEFZ010021973.1, read as the reverse complement.
GTGAACAGAGAGATAGTGAACAGTGAGATAGTGAACAGAGAGATAGTGAACAGAGAGATAGTGAACAGAGAGATAGTGAACAGACACAGAGATAGTGAACAGACACAGATATAGTGAACAGAGAGATAGTGAACAGAAAGATAGTGAACAGAAAGATAGTGAACAGACCCAGAGATAGTGAAAAGAGAGATAGTGAACAGACACAGATATAGTGAACAGAGAGATAGGAACAGACACAGAGATAGTGAACAGAGAGATAGTGAACACACCCAGAGATAGTGAACAGAAACAGAGATAGTGAACAGAGAGATAGTGAACACAGAGATAGTGAACAGAGAGATAGTGAACAGAGAGATGTTGTTGTTTGTCCATCAAGAATGATGATGACCATTCATTTCATCCAGTGGGGTTGAAGGTGTGGAGCCGTGGGTTCTAAGATGGCTGATAAGGCCTATTTTGGCTCGAAATGTTCTTTGACAATGTGGGCAAAGAATGCTTGACGTCTCTGGAGGAGGATTTTCTGCAGTGGCTTTTCTGTCCTGCCTTATCTTCACAGCTCTTGCGGTCCTGGTTGCCTCACATATGACTGCACCTTTGCGCAATGATGCACGCCACGAATTTCGGTCTCTGGCTGCAGCCTCCCAGGTGTCATGATGAATTCCAAAAGCATTCAGTGAAATTTTCAGAGTGTCTTTAAAACATTTCCTCTGGCCACCTTGGGAGCGTTTACCACAACGCAGTTCGCTGTAAAAAATTCGTTTAGGGAGCCTGTGATCTGGCATGCGAGTCAAGTGACCAGCCCAGCGAATCTGATTCTTCATCAGTAGAGTGTGGATACTGGGCATGGATGCTCTTTCTAGGACTTCAGTGTCTGGAATCTTGTCTTGCCATTTAATCTTCAGTAGCTTCCTTAGGCAGACTGTGTGGAAGTGGTTTAATTTCCTAGCGTGTCGCTGATAAACAGTCCAGGTTTCACAAGCATATAGCAGTGTGGATAATACAACTGCTTTGTAGACTTTTAGCTGTGTTTGCAGGCTTATTCCAGTTCTGTCCCATACATTCGTGTACAGTCTGCCAAAGGCTGCACTGGCCTTGGAGATTCTTGCATTCACTTCGTCATCGATTGTGGCAGCTTGTGACACGGTGCTGCCAAGATAGGTGAATTTGTCCACAACACTTAGTCTATGATCATTCACTTTGATATTCGGCACAGTGTGATTATTCCCTGGAGCTGGCTGGTACATAACTACAGTCTTCTCCAAGTTGATATTGAGCCCAAAGTTGGCACAGGCATGTGAGAAAGCTGAAACATTATGTTGCATGTCCGCCTCTGAGTTGGCGTATAGAGCGCAATCATCAGCAAACAGGAGCTCTCTGACGGTGCCGCTGTTAATTTTGGTTTTAGCTTTCAGCCTTCTGAGATTGAATACCTTTTCATCCATACGGTAGTTGATGTCTATTCCAATGTCGTCGTTCTCAAAGGCATTCATCAACATGGCTGAAAACATGAAGCTGAGCAGTGTTGGTGCCAGGACACATCCTTGCTTCACTCCATTGGTGACAGGAAAGGGTTCAGACAGTTCGCCATTTTCCTGTACTCTTGCCTGCATGCCGTCATGAAATAGCCGCACTATTTGGACAAACTTTCGTGGACAGCCATATTTTACCATAATGTTCCACAGTCCTTCTCTGCTGACTGTATCAAAAGCCTTGGTAAGGTCAATGAAAGTGGAGAACATTTCGCAGTTCTGTTCCTGACATTTCTCTTGCAGCTGCCTTGCAGCGAAAATCATGTCAACAGTTCCACGTTCTTTTCTGAAGCCACATTGACTCTCAGGAAGAAGACCTTGCTCGAGATGGGCTGTGAGGCGATTGAGAAGAATTCTGGCGAGTATCTTCCCTGCAATTGAAAGCAAGGAGATGCCTCGGTGGTTGTCACAGGATTGGCGGTTTCCTTTACGTTTGTAAAGGTGGACTATTGACGCGTCCTTAAAATCTTGTGGCATGGTCTCGTTCATCCATATGTTTGTGAAGACTTGGTGGAGCTGCTCTGTTAGGACCGGCCCACCTGCCTTGTATATCTCTGCTGGGATGGAGTCAGGACCAGGTGCCTTGCCGCTGGAGAGTTGCTGGATGGCTTTGTTTATTTCCATTATGGTTGGCAGGTCATCAAGAGTCTCATTGGTGGGAACTTGAGGAAGGCAGTTGATGGTTTCATCATCGAAGAAGGAAGTTGCATTTAAGATTTTGCTGAAATGCTCAGCCCAGCGTTGGAGGATTTCTTTCTTATCGGTGACCAATGTTCCCCCATCTGCACTGAGGAGGGGAACTATGCCTGGTGATGAAGGACCATAGGCCGCTTTCAGTGAGTCGTAGAAGTTTTTCATATCGTGTCTGTCAGCAAAGACCTGAATTTCATCAGCTTTGCTGCTCAGCCAGGAGTCCCGCATGTGCCGAAGTTTCTGCTGCACTACTCTCTGAATGTTCTTGAAAGCATCTTTTTTTTATGTTGACTTTGGGTCATTCAAATGTGCCTTGAGGAGAAGATGTTTCTCGGCCAGCAATTGGTTGATGTCTTCGGAATTTTCATCAAACCAGTCTTTATGCTTTCGGGGGGCTGGACCCAGGATTTCCATAGCAGTGTTGTAGATTGTGTCCTTTAGGGCTCTCCATTCTGTTTCTGTATCCTGTTTAGCTTCAGCATTGGGCTTGAGGCGGTCTTCCAGCATATTTTCAAACGACTGCTGCATTTTCTTGCTGTTTAGGCGGGTGACATTTAGCTTTGTTTGCATTTTCGTCCCTTGAGGACGCCGTGGTGGCCTGATGTGGATGTTCATTTTCGAGACAATGAGACGATGGTCTGTCCAACATTCGGCACCACACATGGATTTTGTCACTCGAACGTCTTGTCTGTCACTCCTCCTGACGATGACATAGTCAATGAGGTGCCAGTGTTTCGAGCGAGGGTGCATCCACGATGTCCTATTTCTCATGGGGAGACGGAAAATTGTGTTCGTAATCAGGAGATCATGATCGGCACATGTCTGAAGGAGGCGGAGTCCATTGCTGTTACAATTTCCGACTCCATGCTTTCCAATAATGCCACTCCAAGAGGTGGTGTCCGTGCCTACTCTGGCATTGAAATCCCCAAGGAGTATAAGTTTGTCTCCTTTGGGAACAGATGTTAATACATTGTGCAGGTCCTCATAGAACTTGTTCTTGACATCATCTTCGTTGGTCATAGTTGGTGCGTAGACACTCACAATGGTTGCGTGCTTCCTTCCATTCAGCAGAGGCAACTTCATGGTCATGAGCCTGTCGTTTATAGCCTTTGGAAATCCGGCTAATTTGCCGACCAGGGCCGACTTAATGGCAAATCCCACACCGGATTGGCGTCTTTCCTCGCTTTTCCTTCCACTCCAGAAAAATGTGTAGCCGGCACCAATTTCACAGATTTGGCCTTCTTCTGCAAGTCGTGTCTCGCTCAAGGCTGCAATGTCGATGTTGTACCTGCCCAGCTCTCTCCCAATCAGTGCTGTTCGTCTCTCTGGACCTGACGCGCCGTCTCTGTCAAGTAGGGTGCGTACATTCCAAGTTCCAATTGTTAAGGGAATATGGTTTACTCTTTTAGCTTTGCTTGTTTTATCTTTCTTTGTATGTCGACCGCAGTTAGGGTACCCACCAACCGCGGCTAGCTGGTTAGGTAGTGATGGAGCAGACAATGTTTAGGGCACCTTTTCTAGCCCCTTCCTCATGCTATGGAGGTGAGCAGTGTGTTCCTATAGAGGGCTGCTCAGTCGCTCAGGGGGCTGCCGAATCCCACTGCTGCTCCGGTCAGTAGAAGACGACCATATGGCCTGAGCCGCCTGTGTGCAGGTCTGCGACTACGGCTGCCAGCATACCCACGCCTGCCGCTTTGCCGCTAGCCCATCGCCACAGGGCTTGAAGGTGATATGTGACGTTGGATGAAGAATGACTTGCGCGATGACTTGGATTAAAGTGAGGAAGAGTTGCGCAATTTGTCGACCTCACTCTCTCGCCTGAGTCCATCTGAGTAGAGTGGCAAGACAAGTCGAGACGATTGGAGACGAATACAGGTGCAGTGGATGACCAGGGCGCTCTACGTGCCTTGCCGTGCTCATTACGTTCCACAACGTATTGCAGGTAAACGCCGTCTTGCCCGTTGAATCAGGAATGATTTCTTCCGCGCAGTCTGCCGAATCCTGTCTTCACATGCTGGGTAGGCATACCCTAGTTTACCTCTTGGTTTGACACCAAATCGGATACCCATGCCTGGTTTAGCCAGCCTCTCACAGCTGTTGCCCGGGGGGTGGCCGCTGTCGCATGCTGACAGCTACTAGGAGAGATAGTGAACAGACACAAAGGTAGTGAACAGAGAGATAGTAAACAGAGAGATAGTGAACAGACACAGAGATAGTGAACAGAGAAATAGTGAGATAGTGAACAGACACAGAGATAGTTAACAGAGAGATAGTGAACAGAGAGATAGTGAACAGAGAGATAGTGAACAGACACAGAGATAGTGAACAGAGAGATAGTGAACAGAGAGATAGTGAACAGACTCAGAGATAGTGAACAGAGAGATAGTGAACAGACACAGAGATAGTGAACAGACAGAAAGATAATGAACAGACACAGAAATAGTGAACAGACTCAGAGATAGTGAACAGACTCAGAGATAGTGAACAGACTCAGAGATAGTGAACAGAGAGATAGTGAACAGACCCAAAGATAGTGAACAGACACAGAGATAGTGAACAGACTCAGAGTTCAGTGAACAGATTCTGGGAAAATTAGGTCGAAGGTTTTCAAACACAAAGTTAGTTTGTTAGCTCTCAAACACTCAGGCCGGTGATTTTTAAACGCCTAACTTTCACATACCTATTTGATCGATGACTTTCAAACACCTATTTGATCGATGACTTTCAAACACATATTTGATCGATGACTTTCAAACACCTATTTGATCGATGACTTTCAAACACATATTTAGTCCATGACTTTCAAACACCTTGTCAGGGTCGATGGTTCTCAAACTCCTTGTTCAGGGTCGATGGTTCTCAAATGTCTAGTTAGTTACTTTGATGGTTCTTAAACGCTAGTTAGGTAGGTCGATGGTTATCAAACGCCTAGTTAAGTCGATAGTTCTCAAACTCCTAGTTAAGTCGATGGTTCTCAAACACCTAGATAAGTCGATGGTTCTCAATCTCCTAGTTAAGTCGATGGTTCTCAAACACCTAGTTAAGTCGATGGTTCTTAAAGGCCTAATTAAGTCAATGATTCTCAAACACCACTCTCCCCCGACCAATCTATACGATCTTTTTCTGCTAGATGTCCATAATTGGCATCGCTAAATCTGACTTGATTCGTTATAAATTTTAAGAAAGAAAAGTAAAACTATATGGCTGTGGCCACGGTGTGATGATGTTGATTGATTATACACTAAATAAACCACGCCCACAGAAAGCCATAATACCCTAAGAGTATTATGTTTGTGTTTATACATTAAAACATAATACCCGTCTCACTTTTTCTCTCTCTCTCTCTCTCTCTCTCTCTCTCTCTCTCTCTCTCTCTCTCTCTCTCTCTCTCTCTCTCTCTCTCTCTCTCTCAGACATGGAACCTATCACTTCTTTAGTATCAATTACATTTATAACGCTGCTGTGATCTTCTTCTTCTTCTTCTTCTTCTTCTTCTTCTTCTTCTTCTTCTTCTTCTTCTTCTTCTTCTTCTTCTTCTTCTTCTTCTTCTTCAGCGTTCCGAGCCATTGAGGTTCTTTGCTGCAAATACAATCTGTCTCCATTCGTCTCTCTGGTGGAACTTCTCTTGCCAGTCGTTGATTCCAAGTGCTTGTAGGTCTGTATATATATTATCTCTCCACCGTCTTCTTGGTCTACCTCGGGGTCTACAGTCATTTATTTCCTGAGTGTAAGCGAGTTTTGTTTCCCTATTATCTTCCATTATTTCTATATGCCCCAGCCATTGTAGTCTATTGGCCTTCATGATACCAGTGATTAGTGGGGACATAAATGTCTTTGTTACTTCTTCTTTTTCACTCTTTACTTTGTGTATCTCTAATGATTTTAGTAGATGTTACTGCTGTGTTACTGATTATAAATACAACGCGTAGGACACTATACCATAATTCGAAAATTCTGATCTGTGCATTTCTGCCAATGTCATTTATGCTGCCATGTCTGGCCTGCAATTTGCGATTTCTTTTCTCAGAATTGTTCTCATGGATTGTTTCTATCGTGTTCTTGTCTCCCTTGGTTCGGAGATTGACAGGGCTAATAAATATTTTCTCCAGCCTTTGCCAACTCGTCTGCCTGTTCATGTCCAGAGATGTCTCCACCTACCAGATCTCACACGACCATTTATTCTTAGGACGGATGCAAGACGGAAGGGGGCTGCGTGGTCTCGAGGTATGGGGTCCACCTCGAGTGCTGGAGTCCGGGCTCAAACCCCGGTGTGGACCTGGATTTTATCACGTGGACCTCTAGTAATAAAATTTCCCCTGGTCTCTGGGTGGTGAGATCGGACGCCCGTGTGTATTATTGCGCACGTAAAAAAATCCCTTGGCAGTTGGAAAACGAAAAAGGGTAGCCTAACGGTGCTGCCCGGGCAAAATTTCGAGTTGAAAATCTACCCAAATTATTTCAAGATCCTCGCCGTGCTACGGAGTTCGTGCACTGAGTTGAGTTTCCCCAAACTCAGGTTTGAGTTAGGAGAAGAACGGAGCACTTATGGGTTACACCCGTGTGCCGTGATGTTGATCCATCGACTAAACTAAACTAAACTAGGACGGATGCAAGCAACATAAGAATTCGGGCCACATTATTGCAAGAAAACAATACTCTTCCCAGTTGCCTATCCATCCATCCATCATGTGCCATGCCGGTAAGCGTGGGCGGTCATGTTCTGCCATCTCACTCGATCAACAGACTCGTGGATCAGTTCCGTGTTTCTGTCTCGACCATGCCACAAGGCCAAGCCATCCAGATACTTGTTTCTAGGTCTTCCCCTTGGTCTGTTCTCCTCGATCTTACCAGTTGTCACCAAGTTCTCCAAATCATTTCTTCTCATAACATGCCCAAAAAATTGTGACTGTCTACGTCTAATGTCTCTGATCAGTTTACGATCTTCATTTGTTTCTTGAAGGACTTGTTCATTGGTCTTTCTGGCTGTCCATGGTATTCTTTGCATTTTCCGCAGAAACCACATTTCTACAGCCATCAGATGTTTTTCAGCCTGGCTGCTCATTGTCCAAGCTTCACATCCATATAAAAGTACAGGTTCTATGTAGCATCTCAACACTCTTTTTCTCGTTTCAATTGACATCTTTTTATTGGTCAGTATGTTTTTCATCTTGCTAAAGGCTACTTTTGCCATGGCGATCCTTGTTCTAATCTCTTCAAGGCATCTCCCATCAGATGTTATTACTGTTCCGAGATAATTGTACCTATTCACTTGTTGAAGAATATTCCCATTTACTTGTTGCCTATGCGAGTAGAAAATTGAACTCAGCTGAGCGCAATTATTCTACCATTGAAAAGGAATGCTTAGCTTTAGTATGGGCGGTAGAGAAGTTCCAGGCGTACCTGTATGGGAATCATTTCACAATACAGTGAGGGGGGCACGGGCCAAAAAGGTTGAGAACCACTGCTGTAGACAGCATTCTGTTGTTGCCTGTTATTGTATGGATGCGATTGTCCTGTTTGGAGCACTAGATGGCTTGGAGGAGTGACTTTGAGCCCGTGAAGACAACGGTTTTATGTATGAATTCTGCTTGACAATTTGCGTCTGTACAGCAGGCCGCCTTACGTTGGTTTTTTTTTAATGAAATGGTATACCAGTCATTCAGAAAGCAATGGCAAGCTACTGAACGTAAACTTGCCCAGGAATCACGAACAGCCAAAGAATGCTGGGGTTAACTGCCACGTCCTGTAAACGATTTGCAACAACAACAGCTGTAAGAACGGGTGCTGATTTATCTCTGAAGCTAGTACAGATTTCCTCTACCACTGTGGAATATATCTCTGAGAGTCTGCTAGGATATGTCATACAGATTCTATTGCCTCTCTTTTTGTAGCCTCTTTGGCAGAATCATATTTGAGAAACTCGTATCCAGATGTTGAAAGGTTACATTTCCCTGACAGCGCTGCTCCAGTCCAGAATAATACCGTGTCTAGGTCAGTACACTAACCATGCCACCATGAGGTGATGCGGTCGAGCCATATACACCATTAATGTCCACATAAGCCAAACATTGTAGGGCGCGTATCGATGGACATGTTTGTGACATTTATTCATTCCTCACACCTGATTTGTTTTAAGCATCTTACCAAGTGCCTATATAAATCATAACTAGGTTTAAACAAAGCGCATCAGAATTCAACCGGACTCCAGATACCGCACATACAAACGGAGACATACAGATATTATGGTAAGACCGTCTGCTGAATCTTCCGTCCTTGTATAGTAGTCCAATAGCTTCTGTGTGAAAGTACATGCGATTCTTTCTGTGTTGTTTTTTTGGTTGTTGTTGTTGTTGTTGTTGTTGTTGTTGTTGTTGTTGTTGTTGTTGTTGTTGTTGTTGTTGTTGTTGTTGTTTAATTACTCTAGCTAGCAAAGGTAACAACTGGTAAGATCGAGGGGGAGAGAACAAGAGGGCGGCAGAGAGGTAAATAAATGGCTTGGTCACGTGGTATGGTCGAGACAAACAAACTTTATTTTCAAAGGGTAACAAATTGGGTACGCAGGCCCGTCTTACATTCGGACCTTCCAATCACTCATCTTTCGTTCATCAATAGTGCATGAGACAAGAACACTGAGCTGATCCGAGACTCTGGTGATCGAGTGAGATGGCGAAACATGACCGCCTGCGCTTATCGGCATGGCACATGATGAATGAAGTGATCAAAGAAGTAAAATTATAGAGCCCTGGTCAACGGTTGTCGGCATGGCACATGATGAAGGAAGTTATCTCAGAAGTTAAAGTATAGAGCCCTGGTCAACGGTTGTCGGCATGGCACATGATGAATGAAGTTATCAAAGAAGTAAAAGTATAAAGCCCTGGTCAACGGTTGTCGGCATGGCACATGATGAATGAAGTTATCAAAGAAGTAAAAGTATAAAGCCCTGGTCAACGGTTGTCGGCATGGCACATGATGAATGAAGTTATCAAAGAAGTAAAAGTATAAAGCCCTGGTCAACGGTTGTCGGCATGGCACATGATGAATGAAGTTATCAAAGAAGTTAAAGTATAAAGCCCTGGTCAACGGTTGTCGGCATGGCACATGATGAATGAAGTTATCAAAGAAGTTAAAGTATAAAGCCCTGGTCAACGGTTGTCGGCATGGCACATGATGAATGAAGTTATCAAAGAAGTAAAAGTATAAAGCCCTGGTCAACGGTTGTCGGCATGGCACATGATGAATGAAGTTATCAAAGAAGTAAAAGTATAAAGCCCTGGTCAACGGTTGTCGGCATGGCACATGATGAATGAAGTTATCAAAGAAGTAAAAGTATAAAGCCCTGGTCAACGGTTGTCGGCATGGCACATGATGAATGAAGTTATCAAAGAAGTAAAAGTATAAAGCCCTGGTGAACGGTTGTCGGCATGGCACATGATGAATGAAGTTATCAAAGAAGTAAAAGTATAAAGCCCTGGTCAACGGTTGTCGGCATGGCACATGATGAATGAAGTTATCAAAGAAGTTAAAGTATAAAGCCCTGGTCAACGGTTGTCGGCATGGCACATGATGAATGAAGTTATCAAAGAAGTTAAAGTATAAAGCCCTGGTCAACGGTTGTCGGCATGGCACATGATGAATGAAGTTATCAAAGAAGTAAAAGTATAAAGCCCTGGTCAACGGTTGTCGGCATGGCACATGATGAATGAAGTTATCAAAGAAGTAAAAGTATAAAGCCCTGGTCAACGGTTGTCGGCATGGCACATGATGAATGAAGTTATCAAAGAAGTAAAAGTATAAAGCCCTGGTCAACGGTTGTCGGCATGGCACATGATGAATGAAGTTATCAAAGAAGTAAAAGTATAAAGCCCTGGTCAACGGTTGTCGGCATGGCACATGATGAATGAAGTTATCAAAGAAGTAAAAGTATAAAGCCCTGGTCAACGGTTGTCGGCATGGCACATGATGAATGAAGTTATCAAAGAAGTAAAAGTATAAAGCCCTGGTCAACGGTTGTCGGCATGGCACATGATGAATGAAGTTATCAAAGAAGTAAAAGTATAAAGCCCATTTCCACGCCTGAAGAGTAACGGGTATATGGTGCTGGTCCCATATTTATAGAGACTTGGGTTCTCGGTGGGTGAGGTCATCAGTATCAGATAAGCCGTCTTTAGACAATGTCCCAATGCACATATCACACATAAGCCGTCTTTAGACAATGTCCCAATGCACATATCACACATAAGCCGTCTTTAGACAATGTCCCAATGCACATATCACACATAAGCCGTCTTTAGACAATGTCCCAATGCACATATCACACATAAGCCGTCTTTAGACAATGTCCCAATGCACATATCACACATAAGCCGTCTTTAGACAATGTCCCAATGCACATATCACACATAAGCCGTCTTTAGACAATGTCCCAATGCACATATCACACATAAGCCGTCTTTAGACAATGTCCCAATGCACATATCACACATAAGCCGTCTTTAGACAATGTCCCAATGCACATATCACACATAAGCC
>JACEFZ010021973.1:5000-52500 GCA_014155875.1 Cepaea nemoralis | reverse complement strand
GGAGGAGGAGAGAGGAGGATTAGGGAGGAGGTAGGAGGAGGAGGAAGAAGGAGGAGGAGGGAGGAGGAGGAAGGAGGAGGAAGAAGGAGGAGGAAGAGGGAGGAGGATGGAGGAGGGAGAGGGAGGAAGAGGGAGGAGGAGGAAGAGGAAGGAGGAGGAAGAGGGAGGAGGAGGAAGAGGGAGGAGGAGGATGGAGGAGGGAGAGGGAGGAGGGGAAGAGGAAGAGGGTAGGAGGAGGAGGAGGGGAGAGGAGAAGAAGGGAGAAGGAGGGAGGAGAAGGAGGAGGAGGAGGGAGGAGGGGAGAGGAGGAGGGAGGAGGCAGAGGGAGAAGAAGGAAGGAGGAGGAGGAAGGAGGGAGAGGAAGGAGGGAGAATGAGGAGGGGAGGAAGGAAAGGGAGGTGGAAGCGGAGGAGGAGGGAGGAGGAGGAGGGAGGAGGAGGTAGAGGGAGGAGGAGGAAGGAAAGGGAGGAGGAAGAGGAGGAGAAGGGAGGAGGAGGGTGGAGGGAGGAGGAGGAGGGAGGAGGTAGGAGGAGGAAGAGGGAAGAGGGAGAAGAAGGGAGAAGGAGGAGGGAGGATGATGAGGGAGAAGGAGGCAGGAGGAGGAGGAGGGAGGCAGGAGGAGGAGGGATGAGGAGGAGAGGGAGGAGGAGGGAAGATGAGGGAGGAGGGGGAAGGAGGCGGAGGGAGTAGGAGGGAGGAGGATGGGGAGGAGGGGAGAGGAAGAGGGAGAAGGAAGAGGGAGAAGGAGGAGGGAGGAGGGAGAGGGATGAGAGGGAGGAGGAAGAGGAGAAGGGTGGAGGGAGGAGGTAGAGGGAGGAGAAGAGAGGGGGAGAGAGTTCGCCATTCCGAATTCATACTCGTCTAGTTCTTCCCTTCTACACGACTGTAGATAACTTCCTTACACATAAAAAGATGAATTGTTATTGATATTGCCGTGGCATGGAGGAATATCAGCAGCAGAGTTGATCCAAAAAACCAAAGACTGAGATCTACGGAGAGCCATGAACGCCTACGCCAGCCGGCACGGCACTTGATGATGATGATTGCCGTGTGACGATTCTGTGTAGTCACGTCATTTTCTACCCTTTCCCTAGCGTTTTGGTTCGGGGATTCTTTCATCATCATCATCATATATTTACGTACGTATTTTGGGAGGGGGAGGAGGGAGGAGGAGGAAGAAGAAAAAAAAACTATGACAGTTGACAGCTCTGGAATGAAAGTAAGGCGTGTAGAAAATTTCATCTCAATCGGATGGGCCGTTCGCGAACAAATAAAGGACATACATATTTACATACATACATATATACATACACACATATTTACATACATACACTTTGTTTTATAAATATAGATTGAGTCCTTTCTTGGTTCTTGACATTACCTCCTTAACACAAACCTTGACACTACCGCCTTAACATGACCCTTGACAGACAAACTTCAGCCAAAGGCTGTCCCCAAAGACTTGAGTGTATTCTCTCTATTGATACCATTGCTTTTGTTGTGACATCTAGTGCCCCCTCCTTGGCAGGTCTGTTATCCAATGGACACAATAGTAGGGCTGCTTTGTATGGGTTGCCGATAAAGCAGAGCTTGTTTCCATGCACCATGCATGCACTTTGCCTATCTCAGCCTGCAGTTCACCACACATGTCTGTCATATCTCTCACCTGTCTTTACAAGCGGGCATTGTCAGCAACAGTCAATATTCTTCCAGTACTTGATGCCTCTATATCTGCGCTCTCCTGTGTGTAGACGTTAAAATACACGGATGAGTTGAAAGAATCCTGTGATAGTCTTGATGCAGTCATATGTGGCTAGGTGTTCCAAGCAATCATGCCAAGAACAACTTTGCGTTCATAAAAGACTGTAACAGTCTAATTCACGATCCAGAGACAGACCTCCATGTCTATAAGGATGTTTATCAAAAGGTTATATTTACCTCTTTTGAACACATCATCTAGATCCACTGCCGCGGCCAGTTTCATGCTTATTCTTAACTGATGATAATGCTGTGATGTCGGTTCCTAAATCAATCAATCAATCAATCAATCAATCAATCTTAACTGATAGCCTGCCAAACAAAAAGTGGGCCCAGACCAAACAGAAATTCATGGCAGAAAATGGGAAGTAGGGGTGTGTCACAATAATGCTTTTAAAATTGTTAAAATGGTAGCAGATATATTGTATTCATCATCATCATCATCATCATCATCTTCTTCCACTTCTGCCGTCAAGCGTCGTGGGGAGGAATAATTTGCGTTCCAGCGCCCGGTGGCTGTACAATGTCTTTGATGTCGTCAATCCATTTACTTCTTGGACGTCCTCGTGGCCTCTTCGCAGTGTAAATAGTTGATATCCATCCATCCGTCATGTGCCATGCCAATAAGCGTGGGTGGTCATGTTTTGCCATCTCACTCGATCACCAGAGTCGTGGATCAGCTCCGTGTAATAGTTGATATATTGTATTATATATCAAATTAAAGAGGATTGCACAGGGAACATTACAGTGTTAATAATTAATTGATAGGTTACAAATATTATAACAATAATGAGAGGTTTAGTAAATCATCATCAAGATGCCAGGTGAAATACATAAACATAACATGACCGCAACATTCATTCCACCAATCAGTGAACACAAAAGTATAAGGACAACTTACAAAAACACCTCAGACAGTCATGAACACATCAGTACCATCATGACATGGGTATATGTTGCTTTGACAATCACCGACGCTACTCTAATAGTAGCAAATTTCAGTTGGAACCATCAAAGTTTATTCTAAACACTGAATTTAAGATTAAAATAGGAAAAAAGTCGCTTAAAAGTCGACTTCATTGCACCGGGTTTTATCCCATTTGGCTCGGTCTCTTTCCGCAGAGCGGAAAGCGTCGCACAAAGCACGAACTCCGTAGCTCTAGCGACGACCCACAGGAGTCTCCGAAAAATTTTCACTCGTGAACCGAAGGACGCAGCCCGGAATCGAACCCACAACCTTCGGAGCCCGAGTCAAATGGCTTGACCACTTCGCCACGGAGACTCCGAAAGATTAAAATTAAGGTTAAAATAGAAATGAGGCAACGTCCCAGAGACAGCAACCAAACAATAAACTAAACGGCTTATTGCACGCAGGTCTATCTGCCATTTTCACAGGCTATACCAAAAGAACCAAAGTATGGCTTCATCGTACAAATATAGGAAACGTTGGCGTGACAAAGAATACACATGGTCAAGTTCTACATGAGATATATTCACAATGACTGGTGATGATACGTCACAGCACAAGACAGTCTGGTGTTTTAGTCACGTTACGGGTTGAAAGCGGTAGAATAACGTGACAATCATAAATATCCACGGTACGACAGACAGATATTGACAGAGCTTGAACATGCTAGAAGTGAGGCATAGAAGACATCGTTCGAATTGACCAAGAACACAGAACACCGATGGTTGTGCAGGAACATGGTTATATACGGCAGCCGGAGCGATAAGAAGACGATACCAACAATACTTAACTTGTTTATGTGAACTGATATGAATAAATATGTACTAATATGCTGTTACTATTTGCTTTTCCTCCCTTAGTTGAGAATTGTTCTCTTCCTGGTGGCAACTGTTCTTCAGTCGGGTATGTCCGGCTGCTTTGTTGCCACTATTCGTTTGTTCATGAGGTTTTTGCATTTAGTATACCAAACGCCACTTGAAGTGGAACTCAAATTACCTTAAATTTAGCCTACCCTACATTTAATTGTCTTTCCAGCAATTTGTTTTCTTGATAATTATGTTTTGTTTACTTTTCCAACTATGTAATTAGCGCTGGACAGGCCATACATTGAGAATACGAGAATAGGATAACTAGACATGTCTTAGTTTGGAGCCTACAGGACAAAAGGAATAAAGGAAGAACTAAAAACTCACGGAGAAGAAAAGTAGAAACACAAATGAACAATATGGGAAGGACATGAACAAGGATGCACGGGATAGATACAGGTGGGAAGGATTGCAGTGAGTTGACTGAGGTCCAATGCCAAATGTACAAATATTAGTTAGTTTCGGATTAATGAATGTCAGTGCAGTTGTTGCTGATGCTATATTTTTTGACGTTAATTGTTGTAGCAGACCGCATTGCGTTGATTGTTAACAGGAGTATGGACACTGTAATGGCGGCTAAGTCTCAAAGACAACTTATCACAGGCAATAGAAAGAGACAGTCATCATTTTGGAAAATGTTGTGACAACTGGGAAGATTTGTAGAAAGACAGCGAGAGAACATTCTTGACTGTCTTGTGCAATGGCACAGAAGGGAATCGACACACGAAATGATACATGATGTTGGAGATAGCAAGATGTGTGTGTGGGAGTGGGGGGGGGGCATGATCGCCAACACAGTTGGCAAAGCACTTAATGAACGCATCAATGAATGAATGAACGTCGGTTGTTCAGAAAGCATTGGCAAATAACTGAACCTGGACACATACATACACACACACATACACACACATACACACACATACACACATACACACGCACGCACGCACACAATATTCACACGCACGCACACACCCAAACTCTCATACGCACACGGACACACACCTACCCACACATGCACACGCACTCGTACTCACATCGACCCACGTACACACATGTACACAAATACACATACCAACATACGCACTTGTACGCACACCCACCCATATGCTAACACACACGGACACACACCGACCTACCCACACACACACACACATACTCGTACACACACCTACCCACTCACACACACACACCTACACACACATCTACACACACACACACACGCCTACACACACATACACACACAAACACACACACACACACACACACACACACACACACACAAAGATCAGCTTTCGCATATATGTACTTTTCTCTTGCAGCCCTGGGAGTCTGCCCTCTCGGCTGGGTAGAGTTCGAGGATTCATGTTTCTCCTTCAGCGAGGACTCTTTAACTTGGTATGAAGCTCTGGTAAGTCAATTGTTGTATTGCCACTATCTCCTTAGCAAGCAGTAGTGGTACAGCTGTTTGCGTGTTTGCCTGCCCGCCGGCGTGTCCTCTATTCGAATTCTTATCCAGTCTTTGATTTGAAGAAGAAACCTGACACGGGCACGCATGTCCACATAGGATCCAATATGTACCAGGAACATTCACGGAAGTAAAGGTGGCAGGAGTGATAGTGACCACATGACGTGTCCAGTAGAGATAGGGCATTGAATCACGGGTACTGGCACTTTATATCCAATACGCCCTTGAGCATGCCCTACTATCTCCATGAATGGAATACAACAGGGATAAAGCACTCACCTACTAAGGTAACAAACTGATCCGTACGAGACGTTTAGGGAAATGTTAAAATGGGATAATACTGAAGCAAGTAGAGCGGTTACATTATCTCTGGATATAAATAACGCCACACCCACGCCACCTCCACGTGGTGTAGACCGGGAAACCATGACAGCAAGGTTATGGGCCAAGGGGGCATTGGCTCGCGAGGGGTGAGGGGGTCTCCCCTTGGTCAGATATTTGTCCTAGACCTGCCACTGGTCTAGCAAGCCGGCAGAGGATTTTCACACTGCTCGTAGAAAAACTAAGAAGTATAATCGGATAAATGGTGCCAATACTAAAGAACAAACATGTGTCAATAGTCACTAAGAAAGCACTAAACAACATAATCTTCCTGCCAACTCTATGCTTCCAATGCCAGACCTGGACAATGACAGAAAAACATAAAAGAAAAATCACAACAACAGAAACGAAATTTCTGAGAAGAGAGAAAATCATAAATGAAGAAATCAGGATTAAAGTGGGGGTTATAGCAGCTCCAGATTTTATTAGAATGCAACAAGTAGAATGGTTTCGCCATGTAACTAGGTAACCAACTAACAGTGTACCACAGCAAGCAATGATGTACAGACCAGATGGAAGCAGAGGAAGAGGCCGACCACGTAAACGATGGACTGAGAGAATAGCAAAGTCCACAGGAATATCGATTCATGAAGCCCACAAGTGGACACTCTCCCGCTGTTTATGCTTCACCCTGACACGGCAAGGTACAAGAGGAACAAGATGAGATGAGAGGAGATGATAGATAACAACAGATGGAAACAGTAGCAAAATGATAAAAAAAGAATTAGTTGCAAGTCCTTTACAGGACGTAGCAGTCAACCCCAGCATTTTTTTCTTGGCTGTTCGTGATTCCTGGGCAAGTTTACGATCAGTAGTTTGTCATTGCTTTCTGAACGGCCGGCACCCATACCATTTGATAAATAACCGACACTGCTGTGTTGCGAACGCGGGTATACGGGGTTACGACTACAGTAGGGTAAAAGGAAAAATAATCACAGCAATGACAGTTCTCAGTGTGATGACACATGTATTTAGTAACTTATCCATGTCGGTAAATCTATCACGCATTATGTAAAAAGATATGGAAATATGATATTTGGCCAAATGAAGAGAAATATCTTCATTCCAATACCCAAAAGGGCAACCTGAAATTATGTTACAACTATACAACTTGAAGATCTACAAATTGATGGAAAAGATCTTAGACTTGTAAAAAACATATTTTGGAAACAACAAGCTGCCATAAGAGTTGATAATGAAGTAAGCCAATATCAGCCTATTAAAAGGGGTGTGAGACAGGGATGTGTAATGTCTCCAGATCTGTTTTCCCTGTATAGTGAAAGTATTTTCAGAAATATTGAAGATATGGAAGGAATCAACATTGGGGGACGATGCATCAATAACATTAGATATGCAGATGATACAGTCTTGATTGCAGACAATGAACAGGACCTGCAAAATTTAGTAGATACGATTGTTACACACAGTGAACAACTAGGGTTAGAATTAAATTGTAAAAAGACACAGATTATGGTCGTCACTAGGAAGGACGAAATACCACAATGTAATATACAAGTAAATGGGAATATTCTTCAACAAGTGAATAGGTACAATTATCTCGGAACAGTAATAACATCTGATGGGAGATGCCTTGAAGAGATTAGAACAAGAGTCGCCATGGCAAAGGTAGCCTTTAGCTAGATGAAAAACATACTGACCAATAAAAAGATGTCAATTGAAACGAGAAAAAGAGTGTTGAGATGCTACATTGAACCTGTACTTTTATATGGATGTGAAGCGTGGACAATGAGCAGTCAGGCTGAAAAACATCTGATGGCTGTAGAGATGTGGTTTCTGAGGAAAATGCAAAGAATACCATGGACAGCCATAAAGACCAATGAACAAGTCCTTCAAGAAACAAATGAAGATCGTAAATTGATTAGAGAAATTAGGCGTAGACAGTCAACAATTTTTGGGCATGTTATGAGAAGAAATGGATTGGAGAATTTGGTGACAACTGGTAAGATCGAGGGGAACAGACCAAGGGGAAGACCTAGAAGCAAGTACCTGGATGACTTGGCCTTGTGGCATGGTCGAGATAGAAACACGGAGCTGATCCACGACTCTGGTGATCGAGTGAGATGGCAGAACATGACCGCCCACGCTTACCGGCATGGCACATGATGGATGGATACAACTTTTGCCCTGAGCAGTCAGGCAAGTAAAAGAGATCACATACTCAACGGGACGCAGAGGTGTTTCCAAGGCACCAGGGCCAGATTCTATACTGGTCAAGACCTACTAACACGTCCTAGCCGTGGGCAACAGGTCCCTTCGAGGTCCTGGCTAACGTTGTAGGATCGCTGATTCTTCCGAAGTCGGAGAGTATCTGCCTGCACGGCGAGGAACCACCAGTCTGCACACCAATTAGCCAGACATGGGACAACGGATACTCACGCACACCTCAGGTCTGGTATGACATCACACTGATGTTGGACAACAAGATATTTTCATCCGACATACAGGACTTCACGCTGGAGTTCACAGCCAGCGAACACAAGCAAGCAAGCAAGCAAGCAACATACTCAACATGCGTTTGATAATTGAAAAGTGTAGAGCAGTTTGTAAACATATTCTCGTATATTATGGATTATTCAAAGGCATTTGACTGTGTACAACATATGAAACTTTGGGAAATCATGAGAAAAATGGTCTTTCCATCACATGTAGTACAACTCATAAAAATGCTCTATGTAGACCAACAAGCAGCGGTTAGAATAGATGGCGAGACATCAAATTGGTTTGACATCAAGCAAGGAGTCCGTCAGGGCTGTGTGCTGTCCACTTATTTGTTTAAAATGTGCGCCGAAAATATAATGAGAAATGTCAGAGATGATATAAACAGGGAGCTATATGATGCCCTAAATATCGGTGGTCATGACATACCAGAGATTCGATATGTTGATGATACAGTATTACTATACACATCAAAGAATGGTATAGAACAACTAATAACCTCACCCCAAAAGAATAGTATGCATCCATACGACAAGATCTGAATATTGAAGAAGGTTGGCTACTGAAGACGATAAAGCAAGGACAATTGAAATATGTTGGTCCTTGAAACGTCTTGAAAGTTTGGAGAGAGCAATAATGGAGGGTTATATGCCAGGGAAGAGAGGAAGAGGAAGGCCAAAGAGAAGATGGATGCAGGATGTGGCGGATGATCTCCAGATGGGTGTATAGTGACGAGGGACATCTTGTTTATGACCGAGAAGTTTTCCGGAAGGTTGTTAATAGAAGCGAAGTTCTACAAAGGACATGCTACTGAATGTATGAAAGAATGAATTTATGTTGGTAGAAATCAGAAAACGAGTTGTACGATTTTACATAATCCCCGTTCTACTGTATGCATGTGAATCATGGGCACCGAGTCAAAAGAAGATAATGAAACCTGGAGACCGGAAAGCAGTCGTTTCTACGTAAATACAAATAATTTGGTGATTAATATGTTTAAGACAATGTATTCTCTCAGTGACTTTAAACACAGAAAGTACAGACAATATTTGCACGATTTATTGCCTGCCGTATATCGCTGCATCTCTTCATGTGCAAACGGCAGAGCTACAGTATAATATGAAGTGAATAAATGAATATTACTTTGGCTGAGATACTTTAACCGCAAAGTCATGGGGATTGTTCGAATGTGGAATATTTGTTATCCCCAGGGCGATTTCAAATTTAAGACAAACTCGTTCAATTTGCCCAAAACTGGCTGGAACCAGCTAATTGTTAAGGCTTCTATCCCTAAGCAGTTATTTATTAATCGTTGAATGCAGTTTTAAAAACACTTTTTAAAATTAATTTTATGACCATAGTTTATGAATTGTTGAGAAATCGCTAGGGAGAACTGACGATTGCACGGGGACTCCTGAAGATTCATTACCTCTCTTTTTCACCCACACTGATGTATACTATACTACCCCCCCCCCCCCCGTCCATTATTCATACCTTAGCTGTCTCCACACCCTTATATTTTCATATCAGACTATTCGCATATTTTTGGCGACCTAAATCCTATCTGGCAACCCACTATACTTAAACTCTGCAGCCAAAGAGCATCTGGCAAATCCCCCTTTTCTGCTACCACGTGCGATACGTCGTGGTTGTGTGTGTGTTTTTTTTTTTTTTGGTGCTTTTTTATATTTCGTTGTCCTATCCGTGCTGTTCTGTCCTTGGCAAAGATTCTGAGAATCGAAACGTCGGCCGTCCTGTGTGTCGTATTGCACGCGTTTGTGTGTATTTTATTTTATTTTATTATTCATTTTATATATTTATTGTATGTTCGGTAACTCGATTTGCTAATTGAAAGTTGTTTGAACTCACACTGGAATTGAAAAAAATGAAGTTCGATTTGGTATACGCAAACAACGGTTCTTACGCATCCATCCCAGAAAAACACAAAAACAGCGTTCTCAGAAATAAAAACACCGTTACACCGTCGCAATTTTACCGGAAGTTCTAGCACCATATTTCAAAAGTGTCTTAACTCATGTAAAAGAATCCTTTACTTAGTCACCGCCTTCCCAGTCGAACAGGCACTTGATGATGGTGATAAGATCATCAGGAATTTTTATCTCAATGTCCATTTATGTTTGGACAAAAATCAATTACAATTTAGAATGCTTTACCTTTATAGATGGGGTTCCTTGTTTCTTGATTTCCTTAAGATTTAGAATTTCCTGTGTGATCCAATTTTATGCTAATAGACTATAATGGCTGGGGCATATAGAAAGAATGGAAGATAATAGGGAAACAAAACTCGCTTACACTCAGGAAATAAATGACCGTAGACCCCGGGGTAGACCAAGAAGACGGTGGAGATATAATATATATATACAGACCTACAAGCACTTGGAATCAACGACTGGCAAGAGAAGGTCCACCAGAGAGACGAATGGAGACGGATTGTATCTGCAGCAAATAACCTCAATGGCTCGGAACGCTGAAGAAGAAGTAGAAGATCCAATTTAATGTTGTTATTTTTGTCTTGTTTGTGGAGATGTTTTTCGTGCTATGTATCATTACATTTATTGAATTCTTATAATCTCTACTCCATTAAAGTGAGGCATTCTCACACATGCAATCCGGTTTAAGTAATTGTTGAATCATCATTTGGTTATTAGGGCGTGTGCACTGGTTACGGCGGCAGACTAGCTCAAATTGATAGCCAAGCCAAACAGGACTTTATTGCCGGTCAGCTGACAACTAAAAGACGTAAGCTTTGTTTAAATGTTACTTGTGTAAATATATATAATAAACAGCTTAATTGTTATTGTTTGCATCTAAATGTCACATGATTTCGATTGTTTACCTGGTCATGTCACATGATTCCTATTATATGCTTATATTATATGATCAGGAACGGAGAAGAGGTGCTACGTGAAATGCGTACAAACAACAGAAAAGTTATTCACAAGCTATAACTGAATGTGACGGCACTCTTCCGGAAGACGGGTCTAAATAGTCCCGCAGTGAATAAGTTAGGGTTTAGGGTTAGTGTTAGTTATATAAAATTATTCACTGCGGGACTATTTAGACCCGTCTTTCGGAAGAGTGCCGAATGTGACAAAATAGTTTGTCAAAATTAAATCACTAATAGCTGCACAACGAAATGATGGGATTGAATTACATGTAAAGGTCATGCAACCAGCTTTCTAAAAATAATTGTGTAGTAGATGCCAACTTTGTCATTGATGACATTAAAAAAAAAAAACTGTCATCACTGCCTACATACCTGGGTATGAATGACAAGGGTCAGGGGGAGGAGAGTCTTGAGCCTAAGGAATTAAGGTGGCCTCGCTAGGCTAGTGTAGTCGCCGCGAACTGTGTCGGTTAGGGATAGATGATGTTATCTCATGTCACGGTGATCTCTAGTGCCACGATGTTCTATAATGTCATGATGTTATCTCACGTCACGATGTTGTATAATGTCACGATGTTCTCTAGTGCCAAGATGATCTCTAGTGTCACGATGTTCTCCAGTGTCAAGATGATGTCTAGTGTCACGATGATCTCTTGTGTCACGATGATCTATAATGTCACGATGTTCTATAATGTCATGATGTTCTATAATGTCACGATGTTCTCTAATGTCACGATGTTCTCTAATGTCACGATGTTCTCTAATGTCACAATGTTCTCTAATGTCAGGGATATTCTCTTATGTCAGGATGTTATCTAATGTCACGATGTTCTCTAGTGTCACGATGTTCTCTAGTCTCACGATGTTCTCTAGTCTCACGATGATCTCTAGTGTCACGATGCTCTATAATGTCATGATGTTATCTAATGTTAGGATGTTCTCCAATGTCACGATGTTCTCTAGTGTCACGATGTTCTCTAGTGTCACGATGTTCTCTAGTCTCACGATGTTCTCTAGTCTCACGATGTTCTCTAATGTCACGATGTTCTCTAGTCTCACGATGTTCTCTAATGTCACGATGTTCTCTAGTCTCACGATGTTCTCTAGTGTCACGATGTTCTCTAGTCTCACGATGGTCTCTAGTCTCACGATGGTCTCTAGTGTCACGATGTTCTCTAGTCTCACGATGGTCTCTAGTGTCACGATGTTCTCTAGTCTCACGATGTTCTCTAATGTCACGATGTTCTCTAGTCTCACGATGTTCTCTAGTGTCACGATGTTCTCTAGTCTCACGATGGTCTCTAGTCTCACGATGTTCTCTAGTCTCACGATGTTCTCTAGTGTCACGATGGTCTCTAGTGTCACGATGGTCTCTAGTCTCACGATGTTCTCTAATGTCACGATGTTCTCTAGTCTCACGATGTTCTCTAATGTCACGATGTTCTCTAGTCTCACGATGGTCTCTAGTCTCAAGATGGTCTCTAGTGTCACGATGCTCTCTAGTGTCACGATGGTCTCTAGTGTCACGATGGTCTCTAGTGTCACGATGGTCTCTAGTGTCACGATGGTCTCTAGTGTCACGATGGTCTCTAGTGTCACGATGATCTATAATGTCACAATGTTCTCTAATGTCAGGGATATTCTCTTATGTCAGGATGTTATTTAATGTCACGATGTTCTCTAGTCTCACGATGTTCTCTAGTCTCACGATGTTCTCTAATGTCACGATTATCTCTAGTCTCACGATGATCTCTAGTGTCACGATGCTCTATAATGTCATGATGTTATCTAATGTCAGGATGTTCTCTAATGTCAGGATGTTATCTAATGTCAGGATGTTCTCTAATGTCAGGATGTTATCTAATGTCAGGATGTTATCTAATGTCAGGATATTCTCTAATGTCACGATGTTATCTAATGTCAGGATGTTATCTAATGTCAGGATATTCTCTAATGTCAGGATGTTATCTAATGTCAGGATGTTATCTAATGTCAGGATGTTATCTAATTTCAGGATGTTATCTAATGTCAGGATATTCTCTAATGTCTGGATGTTATCTAATGTCAGGATGTTATCTAATGTCAGGATGTTATCTAATGTCAGGATATTCTATAATGTCAGGATGTTATCTAATGTCAGGATATTCTCTAATGTCGGGATGTTATCTAATGTCAGGATATTCTCTAATGTCAGGATGTTATCTAATGTCAGGATGTTATCTAATGTCAGGATGTTATCTAATGTCAGGATGTTATCTAATGTCAGGATGTTATCTAATGTCAGGATGTTATCTAATGTCAGGATGTTATCTAATGTCAGGATGTTATCTAATGTCAGGATGTTATCTAATGTCAGGATGTTATCTAATGTCACGATGTTATCTAATGTCACGATGTTATCTAATGTCAGGATGTTATCTAATGTCAGGATGTTATCTAATGTCATGATGTTATCTAATGTCATGATGTTATCTAATGTCATGATGTTATCTAATGTCAGGATGTTATCTAATGTCAGGATGTTATCTAATGTCAGGATATTATCTAATGTCAGGATGTTATCTAATGTCAGGATGTTATCTAATGTCAGGATATTCTCTAATGTCAGGATGTTATCTAATGTCAGGATGTTATCTAATGTCAGGATGTTATCTAATGTCAGGATGTTATCTAATGTCAGGATATTCTCTAATGTCATGATGTTATCTAATGTCATGATGTTATCTAATGTCAGGATGTTATCTAATGTCAGGATATTCTCTAATGTCAGGATGTTATCTAATTTCAGGATGTTATCTAATGTCAGGATGTTATCTAATGTCAGGATGTTATATAATGTCATGATGTTATCTAATGTCAGGATGTTATCTAATGTCATGATGTTATCTAATGTCAGGATGTTATCTAATGTCAGGATGTTATCTAATGTCAGGATGTTATCTAATGCCATGATGTTATCTAATGTCATGATGTTATCTAATGTCATGATGTTATCTAATGTCAGGATGTTATCTAATGTCAGGATGCTATCTAATGTCATGATGTTATCTAATGTCAGGATGTTATCTAATGTCAGGATGTTATCTAATGTCAGGATGTTATCTAATGTCAGGATGTTATCTAATGTCAGGATGTTATCTAATGTCATGATGTTATCTAATGTCAGGATATTCTCTAATGTCATGATGTTATCTAATGTCAGGATGTTATCTAATGTCAGGATGTTATCTAATGTCATGATGTTCTCTAATGTCAGGATGTTATCTAATGTCAAGATATTCTCTAATGTCAGGATGTTATCTAATGTCAAGATGTTATCTAATGTCAGGATGTTATCTAATGTCAGGATGTTATCTAATGTCATGATGTTATCTAATGTCAGGATATTCTCTAATGTCAGGATGTTATCTAATGTCAGGATGTTATCTAATGTCAGGATGTTATCTAATGTCATGATGTTAACTAATGTCAGGATGTTATCTAATGTCAGGATGTTATCTAATGTCAGGATGTTATCTAATGTCAGGATGTTATCTAATGTCAGGATATTCTCTAATGTCAGGAAATTATCTAATGTCACGATGCTATCTAATGTCAGGATGTTCTCTAATGTCAGGATGTTATCTAATGTCACGATGTTATCTAATGTCACGATGTTATCTAATGTCAGGATGTTATCTAATGTCAGGATGTTATCTAATGTCAGGATATTCTCTAATGTCAGGATGTTATCTAATGTCAGGATATTCTCTAATGTCAGGATGTTATCTAATGTCAGGATGTTATCTAATGTTAGGATGTAATCTAATGTCAGGATATTCTCTAATGTCAGGATATTCTCTAATGTCACGATGTTATCTAATGTCAGGATGTTATCTAATGTCAGGATGTTATCTAATGTCAGGATATTCTCTAATGTCAGGATGTTATCTAATGTCAGGATGTTATCTAATGTCAGGATATTCTCTAATGTCAGGATGTTATCTAATGTCAGGATATTCTCTAATGTCAGGATGTATCTAATGTCAGGATGTTATCTAATGTCAGGATGTTATCTAATGTCAGGATGTTATCTAATGTCAGGATATTCTCTAATGTCAGGATGTTATCTAATGTCAGGATGTTATCTAATGTCAGGATGTTATCTAATGTCAGGATGTTATCTAATGTCAGGATGTTATCTAATGTCAGGATGTTATCTAATGTCAGGATATTCTCTAATGTCAGGATGTTATCTAATGTCAGGATGTTATCTAATGTCAGGATGTTATCTAATGTCAGGATATTCTCTAATGTTAGGATGTTATCTAATGTCAGGATGTTATCTAATGTCAGGATGTTCTCTAATGTCAGGATGTTATCTAATGTCAGGATGTTATCTAATGTCAGGATGTTATCTAATGTCAGGATATATCCTAATGTCAGGATGTTATCTAATAGCAGGATGTTATCTAATGTCAGGATGTTATCTAATGTCAGGATATTCTCTAATGTCAGGATATTCTCTAATGTCAGGATGTTATCTAATGTTAGGATGTTATCTAATGTCAGGATGTTATCTAATGTCAGGATATTCTCTAATGTCAGGATGTTATCTAATGTCAGGATGTTATCTAATGTCAGGATGTTATCTAATGTCAGGATGTTATCTAATGTCAGGATATTCTCTAATGTCAGATGTTATCTAATGTCAGGATGGTCTCTAATGTCAGGATGTTTCTAATGTCAGGATATTCTCTAATGTCAGGATGTTATCTAATTATCAGGTATTCTCTAATGTCAGGATGTTATCTAATGTCAGGAGTTCTCTAATGTCAGGATTATTATCTAATGTCAGGGATATTCTCTAATGTCAGGATGTTATCTAATGTCAGGATGTTATCTAATGTCAGGATGTTATCTAATGTCAGATATTATCTAATGTCAGGATATTCTCTAATGTCAGGATGTTATCGAATGTAGATATTCTCTAATGTCAGGATGTTTACCTAATGTCAGGATTTATCTAATGTCAGGATGTTATCTAATGTCAGGATATTCTATCTATGTCAGGAGTATTCTAATGTCAGGATGTTCTCTAATGTCAGGATGTTATCTAATGTCAGGATGTTATCTAATGTCAGGATGTTATCTAATGTCAGGATGTTATCTAATGTCAGGATGTTATCTAATGTCAGGATATTCTCTAATGTCAGGATGTTATCTAATGTCAGGATGTTATCTAATGTCAGGATGTTATCTAATGTCAGGATATTCTCTAATGTCAGGATGTTATCTAATGTCAGGATGTTATCTAATGTCAGGATGTTATCTAATGTCAGGATGTTATCTAATGTCAGGATGTTATCTAATGTCAGGATATTCTCTAATGTCAGGATGTTATCTAATGTCAGGATGTTATCTAATGTCAGGATATTCTCTAATGTCAGGATGTTATCTAATGTCAGGATGTTATCTAATGTCAGGATGTTATCTAATGTCAGGATATTCTCTAATGTCAGGATGTTATCTAATGTCAGGATGTTATCTAATGTCAGGATGTTATCTAATGTCAGGATGTTATCTAATGTCAGGATGTTATCTAATGTCAGGATGTTATCTACTGTCAGGATGTTATCTATGTCAGGAGTTCTCTAATGTTCAGGATATTCTCTAATGTCAGGATGTTATCTAATGTCAGGATGTTATCTAATGTCAGGATGTTATCTAATGTCAGGATATTCTCTAATGTTAGGATGTTATCTAATGTCAGGATGTTATCTAATGTCAGGATGTTCTCTAATGTCAGGATGTTATCTAATGTCAGGATATTCTCTAATGTCAGGATGTTATCTAATGTCAGGATATTCTCTAATGTCAGGATGTTATCTAATGTCAGGATGTTATCTAATGTCAGGATGTTATCTAATGTCAGGATATTCTCTAATGTCAGGATGTTATCTAATGTCAGGATGTTATCTAATGTCAGGATGTTATCTAATGTCAGGTTGTTATCTAATGTCAGGATGTTATCTAATGTCAGGATATTCTCTAATGTCAGGATGTTATCTAATGTCAGGATGTTATCTAATGTCAGGATGTTATCTAATGTCAGGATATTCTCTAATGTCAGGATGTTATCTAATGTCAGGATGTTATCTAATGTCAGGATATTCTCTAATGTCAGGATGTTATCTAATGTCAGGATATTCTCTAATGTCAGGATGTTATCTAATGTCAGGATGTTATCTAATGTCAGGATGTTATCTAATGTCAGGATGTTATCTAATGTCAGGATATTCTCTAATGTCAGGATGTTATCTAATGTCAGGATGTTATCTAATGTCAGGATGTTATCTAATGTCAGGATGTTATCTAATGTCAGGATGTTATCTAATGTCAGGATGTTATCTAATGTCAGGATATTCTCTAATGTCAGGATGTTATCTAATGTCAGGATGTTATCTAATGTCAGGATGTTATCTAATGTCAGGATATTCTCTAATGTTAGGATGTTATCTAATGTCAGGATGTTATCTAATGTCAGGATGTTCTCTAATGTCAGGATGTTATCTAATGTCAGGATGTTATCTAATGTCAGGATGTTATCTAATGTCAGGATATTATCTAATGTCAGGATGTTATCTAATATCAGGATGTTATCTAATGTCAGGATGTTATCTAATGTCAGGATATTCTCTAATGTCAGGATATTCTCTAATGTCAGGATGTTATCTAATGTTAGGATGTTATCTAATGTCAGGATGTTATCTAATGTCAGGATATTCTCTAATGTCAGGATATTCTCTAATGTCAGGATGTTATCTAATGTCAGGATGTTATCTAATGTCAGGATATTCTCTAATGTCAGGATGTTATCTAATGTCAGGATGTTATCTAATGTCAGGATATTCTCTAATGTCATGATATTCTCTAATGTCAGGATGTTATCTAATGTCAGGATATTCTCTAATGTCAGGATATTCTCTAATGTCAGGATGTTCTCTAATGTCAGGATATTCTCTAATGTCAGGATATTCTCTAATGTCAGGATGTTATCTAATGTCAGGATGTTATCTAATGTCAGGATGTTATCTAATGTCAGGATATTCTCTAATCTCAGGATATTCTCTAATGTCAGGATATTCTCTAATGTCAGAATGTTATCTAATGTCAGGATATTCTCTAATGTCAGGATGTTATCTAATGTCAGGATATTCTCTAATGTCAGGATGTTATCTAATGTCAGGATATTCTCTAATGTCAGGATGTTATCTAATGTCAGGATGTTATCTAATGTCAGGATGTTATCTAATGTCAGGATATTCTCTAATGTCAGGATGTTATCTAATGTCAGGATGTTATCTAATGTCAGGATATTCTCTAATGTCTGGATGTTATCTAATGTCAGGATGTTATCTAATGTCAGGATGTTATCTAATGTTAGGATATTCTCTAATGTCAGGATGTTATCTAATGTCAGGATGTTATCTAATGTCAGGATGTTATCTAATGTCAGGATATTCTCTAATGTCAGGATGTTATCTAATGTCAGGATGTTATCTAATGTCAGGATGTTATCTAATGTCAGGATGTTATCTAATGTCAGGATGTTATCTAATGTCAGGATATTCTCTAATGTCAGGATGTTATCTAATGTCAGGATGTTATCTAATGTCAGGATATTCTCTAATGTCAGGATGTTATCTAATGTAAGGATGTTAGCTAATGTCAGGATGTTATCTAATGTCAGGATGTTATCTAATGTCAGGATATTCTCTAATGTCAGGATTGTTATCTAATGTCAGGATGTTATCTAATGTCAGGATGTTATCTAATGTCATGATGTTATCTAATGTCAGGTTGTTATCTAATGTCAGGATGTTATCTAATGTCAGGATATTCTCTAATGTCAGGATGTTATCTAATGTCAGGATATTCTCTAATGTCAGGATGTTATCTAATGTCAGGATGTTATCTAATGTCAGGATGTATTCTAATGTCCAGGTTATTCTCTAAATGTCAGGATGTTATCTAATGTCAGGATATTCTCTAATGTCAGGATGTTATCTAATGTCAAGATGTTATCTAATGTCAGGATGTTATCTAATGTCAGGATGTTATCTAATGTCAGGATATTCTCTAATGTCAGGATGTTATCTAATGTCAGGATGTTATCTAATGTCAGGATGTTATCTAATGTCAGGATGTTATCTAATGTCAGGATGTTCTCTAATGTCACGATGTTATCTAATGTCAGGATGTTATCTAATGTCAGGATGTTATCTAATGTCAGGATGTTATCTAATGTCAGGATGTTATCTAATGTCAGGATATTCTCTAATGTCAGGATGTTATCTAATGTCAGGATGTTCTCTAGTGTTACGACGTTCTCAAATGTCACGATGTTATATATTATCACGATGTTCTCTAGTGTTACGACGTTCTCAAATGTCACGATGTTATACATTATCACGATGTTCTCTAGTGTTACGACGTTCTCAAATGTCACGATGTTATATATTATCACGATGTTCTCATTACGTGAAAGAGCAATCCTTTGTTGTTTTTTCCGATTGTTTTGATTGAATTGTCCTGAAACAATTTCTCGCTATTGATATATGATGTGATAGGGGTATTACATTTTATAGGCCAGTATTAATTTAGAAATAGGTGGTCAATAGTTCCGTCTCTTAGCAGGAGACGAGCCCAGAGTCGAACCGCGACCGACAGTGCTCATGACTTTATCAGTGTTGTTCCGCTATTTAACACACCACGGTGGTATAATCGACAGATTATTTCAGTTTTAATGGTATTCGTTTCTATGTTGACAATCTCTTAACGCAATCATTTGTCCACAGGCGGCACTTCCTGGGTTGGCTGCAGCTCCAGGAACCATGACACAACGTATGAATGGGTCCCGAGCTTCCTGCTATTAGCCTACACCAACTGGCAAACTGGCGAACCCAACTTCCGTAAGTAATCAGCCAGTATCTGCTTCTTCTTGACCCCTGTATCGCCACATTGATTCCTAGACCTAAACCAACTCACCCCAAGCTCTCCTGTCTTTATCTACCCCACGCAGCTCTGCTCATGGCCTCTCCATATCATGCATTTATGTTTCGACTACTCTTCTCCGTGTCTTTACAAAGCGTGTAAAAGATCGTGTAAATCAGCTTATGTTTAGACCAGTGGTTCAACCGGTGGGGAATTCCCCTCACCCCATGGGGAATTTTGGGGTTTCCAGGGGGGGGGGGGGGGGGGGAGGGTGAAGATTATTTCAAGATCGCGTTAATACAAGAACCGATTACTTGATCTTGTTTTTCCCTTCATACTTTACGGTTCTGTACGTCTCACCCTTCTAAAATCAATTTTATAAAGTAAGTAGACCCACAAATCACGTTTTATGTGGACGTCTAGACTTGTTTTAGTATGTGCTTCCATTATTACGTATACTGTGTAAGGGGGGGGGGGGGGGGGGGGGGTTGAGATAGGAAATATGAAAAGGGGGGGGGGATGACGTTCTGAAATTATGGTGAAGGGGGGCACGGGCAAAAAAAAGGTTGAGAACCACTGGTTTAGACACTATATCAAACATGTCAAAACATACCTGGTGCTGATATCAACTCCGACCACAATCATGTAGTTTTAAAAATTACAAATAAAACTTAAAAAACACAACAATGATTACATCGAGGACGCCTCAAATAGATATATCAGATTTGAAGCAGCCAGACATATGTCAACTATACCTGATTGTAGTAAAAAAAAATTAATACCATAAGCTGATTGTTGAAAGTATGGAACAATATCCACATGAAAATCCTGAGGAGAAAGTAATACAAATGGGAATGTGTAACAACTATCATACAGGTTGTAAACACCAACTTACCAGTGAAGGAAAATAAAACAAGCAATTGTGGATAACAAATGAGATCTTGAGTCAATATGACTCAAAGAAAGAAAGCAAAGAACACTCTAGAATATACATTAATAGACAGAGAAATACGTCACATGGGCAGAGCTGCCAAAGATGAGTAGTTTGCGGAAAAAATGAAAAGAAATAGAAGATCTAGAAATAAGACATTTCAGCTTGAAGGATTTATCTAGTTATGTTACTTTATGTTTTGTGAATTCTGCAGTATGTACCTGACGAGATGCAGCGAAATATGCCAGGCAATAAATCGTGCAATCTATTTTTTGTGACTTCGTTATTCAAATTCACTACGGGAAAACATTCTTTTAAATGTATATATGTATGTTTTATAGACTATAATGAAGCCTTTGATAGAGTAAAATATGACCGATTAATCACCTGCCTTCAAGATATATGAGTAGACGGACAGGACATCAGACTTATTATCAACTTGTACTGGGAACAAGTGACGTCAGTTAGATACGAAAATAATTATTTGTCGCCCATAGAGATAAAAAGAGGAGTATGTCTCATACTATGTTTGTCCAGCTTCATCAGTTTTGTCTCATGCTGTGTTTGTCCAGCTTCATAAGTTTTGTCTCATACTATGTTTGTCCAGCTTCATCAGTTTTGTCTCATGCTGTGTTTGTCCAGCTACATCAGTTTTGTCTCATGCTGTGTTTGTCCAGCTTCATCAGTTTTGTCTCATGTTGTGTTTGTCCAGCTTCATCAGTTTTATCTCATACTATGTTTGTCCAGCTTCATCAGTTTTGTCTCATGCTGTGTTTGTCCAGCTTCATAAGATTTGTCTCGTGCTATGTTTGTCCATCTTCATCAGTTTTGTCTCATGCTATGTTTGTCCAGCTTCATCGGTTTTGTCTCATGCTATGTTTGTCCAGCTTCATCAGTTTTGTCTCATGCTATGTTTGTCCAGCTTCATCAGTTTTGTCTCATCCTTTGTTTGTCCAGCTTCATCAGTTTTGTTTCATGCTATGTTTGTCCAGCTTCGTCAGTTTTGTCACATGCTATGTTTGTCCAGCTTCATCAGTTTTGTCTCATGCTATGTTTGTCCAGCTTCATCAGTTTTGTCTCATGCTATGTTTGTCCAGCTTCATCAGTTTTGTCTCATACTATGTTTGTCCAGCTTCATCAGTTTTGCCTCATGCTATGTTTGTCCAGCTTCATCAGTTTTGTCTCATGCTATGTTTGTCCAGCTTCATCAGTTTTGTCTCATGCTATGTTTGTCCAGCTTCATCAGTTTTGTCTCATGCTGTGTTTGTCCAGCTTCATCAGTTTTGTCTCATGCTATGTTTGTCCAGCTTCATCAGTTTTGTCTCATGCTTGTTTGTCCAGCTACATCAGTTTTGTCTCATGCTATGTTTGTCCAGCTTCATCAGTTTTGTCTCATGCTGTGTTTGTCCAGCTTCATCAGTTTTGTCTCATGCTATGTTTGTCCAGCTACATCAGTTTTGTCTCATGCTGTGTTTGTCCAGCTACATCAGTTTTGTCTCATGCTGTGTTTGTCCAGCTTCATAAGATTTGTCTCATGTTATGTTTGTCCAGCTTCATCAGTTTTGTCTCATGCTATGTTTGTCCAGCTTCATAAGATTTGTCTCATGCTGTGTTTGTCCAGCTTCATCAGTTTTGTCTCATGCTATGTTTGTCCAGCTTCATAAGATTTGTCTCATGCTATGTTTGTCCAGCTTCATCAGTTTTGTCTCGTGCTATGTTTGTCCAGCTACATCGGTTTTGTCTCATACTACATGTGTCCAGCTTCATCAGTTTTGTCTCATGCTATGTTTGTCCAGTTTCATAAGATTTGTCTCATGCTGTGTTTGTCCAGCTTCATCAGTTTTGTCTCATGCTATGTTTGTCCAGCTTCATAAGATTTGTCTCATGCTATGTTTGTCCAGCTTCATTAGTTTTGTCTCATTCTGTGTTTGTTCAGCTTCATAAGATTTGTCTCGTGCTATGTTTGTCCAGCTACATCGGTTTTGTCTCATACTACATGTGTCCAGCTTCATCAGTTTTGTCTCATGCTATGTTTGTCCAGCTTCATAAGATTTGTCTCATGCTGTGTTTGTCCAGCTTCATCAGTTTTGTCTCATGCTATGTTTGTCCAGCTTCATAAGATTTGTCTCATGCTATGTTTGTCCAGCTTCATCAGTTTTGTCTCATGCTATGTTTGTCCAGCTTTCATCAGTTTTGTCTCATGCTATGTTTGTCCAGCTTCATCAGTTTTGTCTCATGCTGTGTTTGTCCAGCTACATCAGTTTTGTCTCATACTATGTTTGTCCAGCTTCATCAGTTTTGTCTCATGCTGTGTTTGTCCAGCTTCATCAGTTTTGTCTCATGCTGTGTTTGTCCAGCTTCATCAGTTTTGTCTCATGCTACAGTATACTTAGTTCTAAATATTGCGTATTGCGTTTTCTAATTGTTTACCAGCTGACACCGAAAAATGCGTTTGGCTGGAGGCGACCCAAGGATTTAAATGGTACAATGGGCCCTGCTCGAGACAGCAGCTATTCATTGTGAGCGGAACGCATGACAAAGAAATGTGAGTTTGTATTTTTTTTTTTTTTTGCTTTGAGTAACCTGTCAGCAAAATTGTTGGATAATTTCTGGTTAGGTCTGTCTGTCTATAGGTATATGTGCTTGTATTTATGTGTATGTATGCATGCATGTATGTGTCTGTATGACTGTATGTGTGTGTCTCTGTGTGTGTCTACGTGTTGTAGGGCGAGCGCGTGCTTTCTATATAACAAAATAAAACAAAAAAACTACATGCATTTAATTAGTATTTGTTTACAGAGTACACTGAATTCTAAATTCTAATGTGCGTTGCTTTTTCCTTTCTTTTGTTTGCGTATTATCTGTCAAAACGCATGTGTTTATTTAGAAGAAAAAGAGTAGTTAATAAGTAAGTCACAAATGGCTGTAGAAAAATAACTAAATATGGTAACAACTTGAAACCAGTTTATTTGTATACATACTTTGTCCATTTATTTCTCAATATAATTTCCACCAACATTGATGCACTTATCCCATCGTTTTATCAGTCCTCCCACACCGGCTGCATAGAACTGTGTGCTCTGTTTTCTAAACCACATTTTCACTTCACATTAAACTTCGGCGTCATTCGCGAAATGTTCTGGAATATTCATATTACAGCCCCTACTTAGCCCTAGCGATTTCCACCTTTTTGGTCCATTGAAAATCCATCTGGGCGGGAGACATTTCGCGAATGACGAAAAGATGAATGTGAAGTGAAAACGTGGTTTAGAAAACAGAGCACGCAGTTCTATGCAGCCGGTTTGGGAGGACTGATAACGATGGGATAATTACGGTGACAGAAGTGCATCAATGTTGGTGGAAATTATGTTGAGAAATAAAGGGACAATGTATGTTATACAAATAAACTGGTTTCAAGTTGTTACCATATTTAGTTATTTTTCTACAGCCATTTGCGACTTACGTATTAGCTTACCCTCGTATATTAAATTTGTAGGAATGCTATCTTGTGATTTCTGTTATATTAATTCTCGTGATGTGTTTCATAGTACATCAATCAATACTCTGTATTATCTCCGTAGCAATGAACGTATCTTCCGAGCGTTAATATTATAAGTAAAGTAAAGTAAAGTAAAGTAAAGTAAAGTCACGGATCCAGTTTGCACGACTTGAGGAGCACTGGGTATATAATGCTAGCCCCATAATGTGTAGATCCAATCGGCCTGGAGAAGTTCGGCCAATACCACACCAGCTGCTTTACCTTCCCTAAACATTTCTTGGTACCCATTCTAGGCAGTGTGGGTCTGGTCAATGTTTAAAATAACCAGTAGCATTGTATCTTTCAGTAATGTCTTGGTTGTGTTTAAGTAGAGCTATAAATAATTTGATATCTCTCAAGGTATTCATTATAGTTCCGTAACTTTAATCGCATCTTGTCTACAACTCGAATAGAATCAATATTGAAGACCGCTTGTGGGTCGGATTTGATCATACTAAACTGCCAACAGAATCTCCCAGGAATCATGAAGTAGTGACTTTGATTTCGAACATAATTTCCCGAGCTGTTCAAGTCCATAAACACCGAGGACGACCATTGGGCTGGCAGTTGTCTATTGTATCGTGTGCTTCTGCCCATCCAACCAATTCGTCATCTCTCAAATTGTCTTCACTGTTCAATAGCGACCAATGGTTTTCTCAGTTGTTTTTATTGTCCGCCGTTACATTACAGTCCTCGAGCCATCATCATCAACTACCGCCATAACTGGCGTAGGCGATCACACTTCTTCTCCACCATCCTGTCATCTCCAAAAGTATGTATCAGTTTCGTGTATAGACATCTATCCTGGAGTACCATTGTTATTTCAAGAATGTTTAATTGGTCCATCGCCATGTCTAACGTATTATATAATGTATATAACTGGTCCATCGCCATGTCTAACGTATTATATAATGCATATAACTGGTCCATCGCCATGTCTAACGTATTATATAATGTATATAACTGGTCCATCGCCATGTCTAACGTATCATATAATGCATATAACTGGTCCATCGCCATGTCTAACGTATTATATATTGCATATATACCCTCTTCTGTTCTGCCTGCCTGTTCTGGTGCCTATGTCTGAATGTTATTGTTGTCCAATAAGTAATACTGTGTTGCCCTGGACAATTTAGAGTCCTACTACTAGGCGCGTCCACCGGGTGGCGGATGGTGGAGTAGCCTCTAGATATTTTGTCTAGGGGTTAGCTGTGAATTTGTTGAATACGCAGCCGTGGACCAACACAGGCGGTGGTCACTGAGATGAGGCGAGGTAGTTGCTGGGGCAGCTATCTCTATCAAATACCTCAAAACTCTTTGACGTGTTCAGCGGTGGGTTAGAGGCGCTATATATAACTTCTCCCCCACCTGCTGCCTTTCAGTGTCTGTCTCTTTAGACAAAGGTTAGTGGAATCAATCATACACAAACCGGCGTAAGGTAAGGGGAAACCATCGCTGTATCTTTCCAAGATAATCATGCTTCAAAATAATATTGATCAAGATAACGATGTTAATGAGGATTCCAGTGGTGTCTCATTGTCCGGTAGAGAGCATCATATGCTACAGGTGGATACCCGACAGTCATCAAGCAAGTGAATGCAAATTAAAGGTTAAAATACAATAAATGTTGGTACCTGGAATGTCAGAACACTTATTAGCATTTGGGAAATTAGATAATATCAAGAAAGAGATGAAAAGAATGCAGATAAATATATTAGGGATTAGTTAAATGCGATGGCCTGAAGCGGAGGAACAATATTTAGATAAAAATATAATTATTTACTCAGATGGGGAGGACTACAAAAGGGGAGTATGTATAATTTTGATCAAATGTGTGTTAAGTCAGTTAAAGGATTTTGGATAATCTCAAATAGAGTATTAATAGTGAAACTCCATGGCAAACCTCTGGATATTAACATAACACAAGTTTATGCGCCAACAGCTCTGTAAAGAAGAGGATATAGATATATTTTATAAAAAATTAGACATATCCGTCGACCAGTGTAAACATTTTGAAAAGACTGTCATATTCGGACAGATTTGCGGAAAGAGAGATAAAAGAAGACAGCGTGAGAAAATTCTTGACAGTCTTGTGTCATTGCACGGAAGGGAGTCAACACACGAATTGACCCCATGACGTCGTTGATCGTAATTTGTGGAGAGGCATGATCGCCCACGCCAGCCGGCCGGGTACTAGATGATATAGGGACACGAGACCACAAACTTTAAATCAAGATGGCCTAAAATTGTTTCTCGGTGGTCTTACGTGCTGTCCTTATAGAACCTGGGCGACACGACAGATGTGGCCAGGACGCTCGCCCGATGAACCGGTCGTCATGGGTTTGAAACCATATCTGGGCGGAATTGTAAAATTTCTGGGCTTCTGAGTCTACTAATGGTGCCAGGAAATGTATGGAAAAGTAAAGGCGGCCGGCGTATTACTGACTCCATCATCCACTGAGTGCTGATTGATCTATACAATAGATCTAGCACACATATGCCAAGTGGGCCTTAAGGTGTGTAACAGGGCCCTTTACTGACTGACCTAGAACCTGCTGAAGTCAAGTATTGATACGTCTTGTTGTTTTTCAGCGACTGCTTGAAGAATCTGTTAGGCCGGTGCAGGCCATGAGGACTTCTCTGAGAACCTTAACTTTCTCGACTAGCACCTGCTCCAAAAAGCCAAAGTGAAATAAATTAATTTCTTGACATCAAAAATGTGTTGTTTTCCTCCTTCCATTTTCAGCATCAATGTGTTTTTAGTAATCTGGTTATCAAAGAATACCATCGTACGTGTTTCTTCTATTTTTATTAACTTTATTACATAGTTAAGTATTGAATAACGTTAGTGGAACTGCGGTGAAACAGTGGAAATGTAATCAATATAAAAGAGAAAGAAATAATGCAACTTTACAGAACACAATTACAGAAAACATAGGAAGTTGTGGCGACTAGTCTTCATCTGCAAACAAATACACACAATTGATTTATTTGGTTGTTTCGGGATTTAAGATTTAAATATTGAGCACAACCCACTACTGGCAACGGTGATCGCATTCCAGTAGTGGGTTGTGCTCAATATTTAAATACACAAAAGACAACATACAAAGACGGGGAAGATACTCCAGTGACTACAGTAAGCCATAATAACTAAATGAGAAGAATAGAAAAATGAAAAAAAAAAAGAACAATGAAAAGATAATGAAAAAATGAACGAAATGTGCTACTTAACTGAGAATCCCAGGATGTGATACTAACATGAATCTTGACGTTGATACTCTTATATAGACAGCTGTGATACTAACATTAATCTTGACGTTGATACTCTTATATAGACAGCTGTGACATTAACATTAATCTTGACGTTGATACTCTTATATAGACATATGTGATACTAACATGAATCTTGACGTTGATACTCTTATATAGACAGCTGTGATATTAACATAAATCTTGACGTTGATACTCTTATATAGACAGCTGTGACACTAACATAAATCTTGACGTTGATACTCGTATATAGACAGCTGCGATACTAACATAGTGCAGTAGTCATGGTACAGTCACACAGTGCAGTAGTCATGGTACAGTCACACAGTACAGTAATCGTGGTACAGTCACACAGTGCAGTAGTCATGGTACAGTCACACAGTGCAGTAATCGTGGTACAGTCACATAGTGCAGTAGTCATGGTACAGTCATATTGTGCAGTAGTCATGTGTCAGAGTCCAGAAAGGGGACGATGATGTAGTGACATCGTTACGCCCGCCAGGCGACTTAGCGCCCAGAAGGGACGCCGTAACGTCGTTACGCCGCCAGGCGAATAGTGGTTACAGGCCTGCAAGACTGCTGGCTAACAAGCGACCAGCGGTCAAGCAAGGACGACGCTAAACGCACGCATGCCTCGTGACGTCACCTGAGGTGAGAGGCGAGTTGCGCCTTAGCGGCAGACAGCTTGGGGACTTCGACTCGGACAGACGTGTGAAGAGAGAAAGGCGTTGTGTGGTATCTGTGCTGAGAGTCGAGTGTCTGGACATCTTGAGAGTGAGACGTTGTGAGCTGTATTGTGTAAGTGTATATTGAAACATCCAGTATATATCTTGTTGTGAACATCGTTCCGTATTTAATATGTGAATAAATCCATAGAACGGTGTGTCGTTGAGTCTTACGTCAAATCACGTTGTACTTGTACTGTCTCACACTGTTAGGTTAGCGAGCCAAGTGTTAAGACCCTGACATGTGTGGACGTGGTGGCATTCGTCCGGCTTTGATATGAACGTGTTTTAGTGATTAACGATTTAAAACTAGAGTTTGTAAACGTGAAATTTTTGTCAAACTTTATAGTACATGTAAATGTGATCGTGGAAGGCTCATTTTCATTATTAACTACATTGTTTAAACATGTTGTAAAAACTATTTGTAAACGTACAATGCATACATATTGTTGGATTCTGTAAGCGTGTAAAACATTTGTGATTTGTGAAACTTGTCACCGTTTTGACCTTGTCGACATTGTGATCTTGTCGCCATTTTGACCTTGTCGCCATCTTGTAAACTTGATGTCTATGTCCTTACTGAATGTTATCTTGATGTAAGTGATGTGTCATCAATGTTGTAAAGTGTTAACATAAGTATAGATTGTCTTTGTGCATTGAGTTGTGGAAAGCAGAAAGTTTTGGAAAGAGAGTAATTTGTTTTGAAAAAAAAAAAAATTGTTGACAGACAAACTTACGACCTACAACTACACTCAACGCCATACAAACCTAATCAATACTTAGTGACAAGCAGGCACACACCAACAAATAGACATTAATTTATTTCTCTCCAAAAACAAAGCAGGTTTTTCCGTACCATCCGAAACCTTGCCGTAGAGGTCATTCGTGGTTTTGAAGTAACGACCCTACAGTTCCTAGCCCGATTTCCAACCATTCT
Source organism: Cepaea nemoralis (assembly GCA_014155875.1). NCBI lineage: Eukaryota > Metazoa > Mollusca > Gastropoda > Stylommatophora > Helicidae > Cepaea > Cepaea nemoralis. The sequence continues at coordinate 23,318 of JACEFZ010021973.1, read as the reverse complement.
TCACCGCATCCAGGGCACTTGAGTATATTTTTTTTCTTTTCACATACTTGAACGATGCAATTTTAGGCACGCATCGTCAATATAGTTCGATTGTAAATTGTTCATTACTAACCACTTATAACATATTTTGTGTGGCTGGTATTTCATTGACATTATCCATCATGTCTTCATTATTTGATTTCATTGATATGGGGATAAAATTACAGTTACATGGTGATGAATTAACACAGTGGAGTGAGCAGAAATACGCTGAATACCTACTAGTACAGGAGAAAGCTAATGAACGCGAAGAAAGGGCAGCTGAAAGGGCCGCCAAGCAAGTAGAGGCAGAAACAGCCTTAAAGCATGCAGAATTGTCTGAAAAGACCAAGCAAGCTGAGATAGATAGTGCACTGAAAAAGGCTGAGATCGAAAAAGAGACAGAATTAAAGAAGGCAGAAATAGCAGCTCAGAGTAAGAGAGAAGAACTGGAATTACAGTTGAAAATGAAATAACTTGACACTGAGACTGCAATTAACAAAGAGTCTAAGAAATCTGAGAGACTGGAGAAAGAAAACCAGTACAAGAAATATCAAGGTATTGTACGTAATTATACCTCGGGTGACTGCATCGCAGCCTTTACCCAAAATTTTGAAACTTTAATGGAACATTATCAGGTTCCACTGTCTGAATGGAACATTGTGTACATGAGGAGTTTGTCAGGGGAACCTCTTAAAGTAATTGAAACCATCCCCAAAGACCTCAGAAAAGATTACCATTATCTGAAATCTAAGATTATGGCACATTTTATGTTAGATGAGGCAGGTTACAGAGAACAATTCAATAAGTTGAGCCCAAAACCGACTCAAACGTTCTCTGATTACCTCTGCTTAGTCCGAGATATATTCACCAAATGGACTTCAGCAGCCAAAATTGAAAAAAATTATCAGAGATTAGAAGATCTAATCATTAGAGACAAAATTGTATCATCGATTCCTTCAGCATTTTCCAAATTTTTGTTAGAGAATGAATGCACTAGTGTGGATGAGATTGAAAGACGTGGTTCGGCGTACTACACAGCCAACAAACATTGCTTTGCTACTGAAACTACTGACATTAACTTTGTAGCAGCGGCTAACTATGACAAACCCTATAGTAGGCAGAAACCTCATAGACCTACTACTGAGAAGTTATATCATTGCAATTATTGTAAATATTCTCATCATCAGACTGAGATGTGTGATAAAAACCCTGGCTATAATACTTACCTACTAAACATGGTAAACAGACAAGATAAGGAGCGTAAATCCTTCAAAAGTTTGCGTAAATGTTTCCTCTGTAAGGCGTACGGACACCATCGGAAAGATTGTAAGGGCAGGCATATGACCAGCAAAGCAAATGCCGCCTTGTTTGATAGCTCCGTGTCTGATGAAGAAGAGCCAGAGAAACATCCTGTGAACTCAGCACAGGCTTTTGACATATTTAGCGCAAACAAATGCTCTGTTTGTAACACCTTTTATGAAGATGGTGTTTTAACATGCGGTCACGCCATCCCTATTGCCAATGAAGAAGCTAATTTGGTAGTAGATTCAAAAGGCAGAATAAACATCCATCACGGATATGATAATAATAATAATAATAATAATAATAAGTCTTTATTTTCAAAGGGTTAAGAATTGGGCACGCAGGCCCGTCTGACATTCTGCCCTTCTTCTCTATTTCCTCTCATACATTCTTTCATTCAACATCACTTATGAAGCAACTTTTGACAACAAAAGAACATTAAAACGCATGAAAAATAATCAATAACAAATGACTCACTGAGGCAGTGTTAAACATGGGCATTATAAATACCTAAGGAGGGTGTAACGTGCCATACATAAGGGAATGTTTTTTGGCTAGTTGTCGTTTGAGATAAGTACCATTATTATCTTTTTTGTGTTGTTTGTTATGGGGCATATAGTCTGTACTAAGGTAGTGTTCAAACAGGTTGCGAATGTATGTATCATGATTGGTGGTGTCTTTGATTTCTTGTGGAAGATTGTTCCACAACTGAGCGGCAGAGTATGCTAAGCTTGTTTTATATAAGTCTATCCTAGGTTTAGGGACATGAAGTATATTTAGTCGTTCGCTATGTCTAGCGTTATATTTAAACAATGGCCAAAGGTAGCTTGGAGCATTTTGAAATAGGATTTTGTGAATTAGTTTGGTCTTATTAAAAAGCAGGCGCTTGTGGAGTGGCAGTAACCGGAGACGTTTATATAGGTTAGAATTGTCGGTAAGCTTTTCACCATTAATTAAACGCACTGCCCTTTTCTGGAGTGAATATAGGCGTTTTGTTATTGATTTGGAGCATCCATCCCAGACTGTGGAGCAGTAATCAATATGTGTTTGTATATGAGAAGTATAGAATATCTTTCTTGTGTTTTCGTCAAGGAAATTTTTAATTTTGGCAAGTTGGTATACTTTTTTGGCTATTTGTTTAACTAGAGCATGAACATGTGAGTTAAAAGTTAGATTTTGATCTATGATAACACCCAGTGTCTTGTGCTCGGTGACACTTTCTACAGGCGTGCTGCCAATGTGCAGCTGAAGAGTTCTCTGCGAGTTTAGAGTGTGAAGTCTTTGCCTGGTTCCTATTAACATAGACTTTGTTTTAGTAATGTTAATTTGCATGCGGTTTGCATGACTCCAGTTAACTACACTATTTATTTCCTGTTGCAAGGATAATTCTAGCACATTACGATCAACAGCGTTTGTATATACTGTGCAGTCATCAGCAAATAGATCGCAGGACGACGACAGATTTAATGGAAGATCATTTATATAAATGGTGAATAATAGAGGGCCAAGAATAGACCCCTGAGGTACTCCAATATTAGTGGTAATGGCTTGAGATAAAACTTTATTGTGTGATACTACTTGCTTTCTGTCTAATAAGAATGATTTTATTAATGTCACTATATTAAAACTTACTTTCATTGTTTCTAGTTTTTTAATTAGAATAGTATGATCTATCATATCGAATGCTTTCCTAAAGTCTATAAACACCGCTCCACATAGAGTATTGTTGTTAATATTTTGATGCCAGTTTTCTATCATGTTTGTTAAGGCCGTATGACAGGAATATGTTGGCCGAAACCCTGATTGACTGTCAGCTATTAGTTTGTGGCGAACTGAGTGATCTTAGTGTTGTTTTGTGGATGTGCTTTTCTAGCGGTTTGGATAGTGAGGATAATATGGAAATTGGCCTATAATTACTCATGATACAATCGTCTAATGAACCAGCTTTTAAATGAGGATACACTTTAGCGATTTTAAAGGCTGATGGGAAGTGACCTGTGGTGAGACATTGATTGTATATAAAAGTTAGTGACTCACAGATCACCGGTGCAGCATAGCAAAGGATCCGATTACTGATTCCATCTAGTCCTGAAGAGCTATTGTTTTTTAGGTTACTGAGATGAGTAAATACTTCAGTGGTCGTCATTAGCGGTATGTTTGATGGGAATGTCTCCATAGCATTTGCTCTCACAGAATGATGATAATAAAGATATGTCATGAGGCACATCTGGTATTGCAGCCTTCAGTTGGTTTATGTCAGACTGAAAGGAATTACTGAATTGATCACATGTAACCTGATTTGATGGTAACGATTGTGATACTTGTGGTTGTTTGTCAAGGTATTAATTGCTTTCCATATTTCTTTAGTATTAGTTTTATCTATTATTAAGTTCTTAAAATAGTTTTATTTTTCTCTTCGAATAACATATTGAACTTTGTTTCTCAGACTACGGTACATAGTTAGATCTCTATTTTTATGTGCCCTGTCCCGGTCTCTCATAAGTTCAACAACCTCCTGTGTGATCTACGGGGGCTTATTGTGATGTTTAGCACGAACTTCCTTAAATGGAATATGCGTATCAAATACACTTAGAAGGGTCTTCAGCCAGTGGTCTAGAGCATCATCTGGGTCAGGATTCTGGTAAACATAGTCCAGAGATGAGTTGAGCAAGTCTTGTAAAAAGGCATCTTGATTGAAGTTTTTATAATTTCTCTATTTTATACTTATATGTTTGTGTTTCGGAGTTTTGGTACCTCTTTTCGACAATGTGCAACATACTGGGTAGTGATCGCTCATTGCATTAACTGATTGACTGATTGATTAACTAGCTGAATGACTGACTGCCTGACTAACTGACTGACTAACGTACTGACAACTGACTTACTGAATGACTAGTTGACTGAATGACTGGCTGACTGACTGACTAATTGACTGACTTACTAACTGACTGATTGACTGTTTAGCTGACTGAATGACTAACTAAATGACTGGCTAACTGACTAACTTACTGACTGAAAGACTGACTGACTAACTGATTGACTGATTGATTGACTAACTAACTTACTAATAAGTCATCCCACCCACAATCCACTCACCCACGTGTCCAGCAGCCGAGTGTGTAGACACCACGAAGCCTGGGCCATTCGGGTATTTTATTTTAACTATCCTAGTATTTATTAGGTAATTATCATAGACGTTTCATGGTACTCATTTTAGGCAAAGTAGTCTTCGGAGCCCAAGTTAGTTAGTTTTTTTTGCTTGCTTTCTTGCTTGCGTTCGCTGGCTGTGAACTCCAGCGTGATGTCCTGTATGTCGGATGGTGGCATCCTGTTGTCCAACATCAGTGTGATGTCATACAGGACCTGAGGTTTGCGTGAGTATCCGTTGTCCCATGTCTGACTTATTGGTGTGCAGACTGGTGGTTCCTCGCCGTGCAGGCAGATACTCCGACTTCGGAGGCATTATTTTTTTTTAATGCGGTGCCTAGTGAGTTCTACCTCGTAATTATTAACTCTTTCACTACCAAACAAAAACTGGGCTGTGACCAAACAGAAATTTATGGCAGAAAATTGGAACTAGGGGTGTGTTACAATAATGCTTTTAAAATGGTTAAGATGGTAGCAGATCTATTGTATTACATATCAAATTAAAGAGGATTGCACAAGGAACATGACAGTGTTAATAATTAATTGATAGGTTACAAATATTATGACAATAATGAGAGGTTTAATAATAACAACTGAAATTAAAGAGGTAAAAATTATTTAAAAAACTGCACTTATAAGGTGTTTTCTACACTCCTATACTGCTAATCATGTTTAATTTACTGAATAATCAAACAAACACCACTTGTCTTCAAGAATATAAACAGTATTGCTCATTAAAGTAACCCAAAAAGAAGTTTTGGTTCATATTCTGAACCATGTCTTTTTAACAAAAAATGACAAAAAATAATGGCTGAAATCTGGAAGGTGGGGTCTCTCACAGTAAAGTTATGAAAATGGTTAAAATTGTAGAAGAAATGTTGTATTATATATCAAAATAAGGAGATTGCACAAGGAATATGTTGGTAGGAGACTTTCTGCTTTAGGTTGTAAATAAAATAAAAATAATAATATAATTTGTAAAATAATTGGACAAAAGTAGGTAAAAAATAATGTAAACATTGCACTTAGAATGTGTTTTCTACACTCCTATACTGCTAATCATGTTTAATTTACTGAATAATCAAACAAACACCACTTGTCTTCAAGAATATAAACAGTATTGCTCATTTAAATCACCCAAAAGGAAGTTTTGGTGCATATTCTGAACCATGTCTTTTTCACACAAATGAAAAAACAACCAAACAAACCCAAAAAACAAAAAAAACAAAAAAAACAAAAAACACAAAAAAACCAAAAAAAAAAAAAAAAAAAAAAACAAAAAAAAAAAAACACACAACCAACCACCAAACCACACCAACCAAACCACAAACCACACCAAACAAAAACAACCCAACAACACCAAAAACCCAATCTAAATCACGACTCCCTTTCTCAGACAAAATTAGAAACACTTGTGCAGAATTTACATTAATTGCACAACAACACAAACCAACACACCCACACCAACACCACAAAACAAAAAAACACAACAAAACACAACAACACACAAACAAAACCCAAAACCCAAACCCAACAACAAACCCACAACCAAACCCAAACCACACCCACACCCACAACCCAAACACCCCCCCCCAACAAACAACACAAACAAACAAAAATTCTTCCACCCCGATTTTCGTAATCACGCTGTTCTCCTCGAAATGCTTTTTATTTTAGGAAACTGCAATTCATACACTTGCATCAGTTTCACACCGGGCAACTTCGGTAATTATTTGACCAATTTTTTTAAGGCTAAACTTGGAATTGAATCTGACAGAATCGGAATTTTGACGTCACAAGGAAATGGTCAATATAATGGCATTATGAGCTACAACCTTCACATACTTGATTTAAATAGATATATCTGTGATACGAGAATCTAGGCTGTTCGCGTGGAAAGAAATATGGACATTATCATTTGATTAGAATCATCATTAGCGTCCAATTTTGCCATCAAGCGTCGTGGGGAGGGATAGCTGACAGTTTCAGCGCCCGTTGGGTGGAACAGGATAGATGTACAACATTTTTTATGTAAATCAGTTTTCTTCTCGGGCGCCCTCTGGCTCTCATGTCAGATCTCTTTTGGTGTAGCGTCAGTGCTGATAGCTGATAGTGTTGCACTCTAATGAGATGGCCGAACCATTTGGCCTTCTAACTTTCAAAACATGTCACACAGTGTTGAACCCACTGTCTGTCTAATAGGCATTGTTTCTTAGTTGGTTTCAGATGGTTAAGTTGGTAGCTGTACTCATGCTTTTCATTTCGCTGCTGTTCATCTTGCGTAAGTGTGATTTGGATAACGCCCCATCTGACATTGGTAGGCATAGTATTGGTGTGCAGATGCTATTATCTGTTCGTGTTGCGGACACAGGTATGTTTAGGATGTTTTAGTATGGGGGTCCGTTGATATACTGAGCGCAGCTTGCATATTTTAAGTTGATTAACAATAACTGTAATTGGAGAGAACATAACTGAATGGAGGTCAGCTTGGCTGAATAGATACGATCGCTAGTTCTTACACTTCCGGTGTGCTAACGCCGAGTTAGCAGGTTAAGTTGATCGGGCAGTTGGACTACAATCTTGACTTCTCGTCCTTGAATTGGGGACTAAATTACAAGTACCCCAGATGTCGGAGTGGGTTCGCCTGACGTCAAGGGACACTGGTAATAGGGAAAGCTAATCCACACGCAACAACCAGTGCACTAGTAGTATCAGGACGTGGGTGGACTATGCTTGAGTGCATAGCCAGCGACCAAAACACACACACAAACATGAGTGAGTGAGGTCAAGGTCACACAGAGAAGGTACTTCGTCCTGATACAGAGAGACAGCTCCACGGTGAAGAATGTGCTCGCCGGGAAAATAGAGTGCAGCGTAGACCAGCTTTACATATGTATAGACAATATCAACAGATGTTACGTTTCTTCTTTCTCTTCTGCCTTTCAACTCCTAACGGATCAATGCCCTCAGCCAACCCACGCCAATCTCTTTGTGGGCGTATTCATGTTTGGATGTTGCTGCTAAAGTTGTCTACGGGTTGAGCTATCCAGTCTGACGCCACCCCTAACGAGTAGCATCTTACGCCATGAATGGGAAGTTGCAGTGTGGCTATTCTGTTCAGTGTGGCTATTCCAGTAACACATTGTTCTATCCCATTAATACACTGTTCAACCCCGTTAATACACTGTTCTACCCCGTTAACACACTGTTCTACCCGGGTAACACACTGATCTATCCCGTTAACACACTGTTCTACCCCGTTAACACACTGTTCTACCCCGTTAACACACTGTTCTACCCGGGTAACACACTGCTCTACCCGGATAACACACTGTTCTACCCCGTTAACACACTGTTCTACCCCGTTAACACACTGTTCTACCTCGGTAACACACTGTTCTACCCCGGTAGCACACTTTTCTTATCCGGTAACACACTGCTCTACCCGGGTAACACACTGCTCTACCCGGGTAACATACTGTTCTACCCCGTTAACACACTGTTCTACCCCGGTAACACGCTGTTCTACCCCGGTAGCACACTTTTCTTATCCGGTAACACACTGTTCTACCCCGGTAACACACTGCTCTACCCGGGTAACACACTGTTCTACCCCGGTAGCACACTTTCTTATCCGGTAACACACTGTTCTACCCCGTTAACACACAGTTCTACCCCGGTAACACACTGTTCTACCACGGTAAACACACTGTTTCTTATCCGGTATCACACTGTTCTACCCCGGTAACACACTGTTCTACCCCAGTAACACACTGCTCTACCCGATAACACACTGTTCTACCCCGGTAACACACTGTTCTTATCCGGTAACACACTGCTCTACCCCGGTAACACACTGTTCTACCCGGGTAACACACTGTTGCACCCCCGATAACACACTGTCCTACCCCAGTAACACACTGTTCTACCCAGAAAGGGTAGAATGTTCTGATCGGCATTGATAGTGTTGTTGAAGAAAAATAGTCCAATAAAATGTTTTCTACTGACCGCACACCATACCTCAATTTTCCCATCGTGTAGAGGCGCTTCATGAAATGCATTACGATGAACTGTGCTCCAAATACGATTTTTTTGGCTATTAACATATCCAGCTAGACGAAACCATGCATCATCAGACAGGAATGTTACATCGAGCATTGCCTCGTCTTCTTTAGCTAAAAATGATTGAAACCACGTGGAGTAGTTGACACTGGATTGATTAACACACGTATTTAGTTCAGTTAGTTAGTTAGTCTTTCCTCTTGAGCCTAAGACGGCGCATAGGGAAAGGTCATGGCTCCCCATGTCTGGCGGTTCGCTGCTACCTGTTGTAGATCTTGGATGTTCACTTGACCGTTGAATGAGCCTTCGCTGATGATGGTTCTACGCAGGGTCTCTCTTGGTCTTCCCCGTTTTATTTTCCCTACTGGTGACCATAAGAGGGTTTGGTTGGGGAGTGATTTAGAACCAGAAATCTGGTTCTGAGACAACGAGGAGTTTTATGATGGCGGATTGTCGAGCCGTCGATCAACCTGTCTTAAGTCAAGATAGAAGAAAACACGTCCCGCTATCTTGACCCAAACCGGAAACCCCCTAGTTCAGACACAAATGAAATCATGTATGGATGAAAATGTAATCGTTGTTTAAGAATTGTGTGCTCACTGATACGTTCAATTGTTGCACCATTTTCCTTAAGGACTTGCTTAGATATTTCAGGATTCTGTCTTGGATATCTAGAAATGTTTCTCCAGACACAGCAGACCTACCAAATTGCGGAGCATCCGCCACATTTCCCGTAGCTAGAAACTTATTCAACAAATTTTAACCGTAATGCGATGATGAGGTTGTTTATCATTAATTTTTACTATAAGTCTTTAAACAACCATCCGTGTGTATCGACTGCTATTTCAACACACTTGTTCAACCAGAAAGAATTATTTCTTCCGTTGATAACACCATTCTGTTTGGAGTGCAAAGAGTTACTACCAGCAGACGACAGCCATTCCCTGCATATTGCTTCACGATGTTCTATGGAGCACCTGTTTTGATGACGTCATTTTTAAAATTTGTTCTACATACAAAGTGTAGTGAAACCTTTACAATCACTCGGTATATCGCTAAATGTGCCCTCCCATTTGGACAGAAGGACTATATAGACTATGTAGCCATATTAAGGCATCATGTTTTTTGTTTCGTTTCGCCGTATCTTCCACAGTTGTAATGCTTAGTGAATGGACATTTACATGACAGTACTTGATCATTTGATTGTGTACCCTGTCTCCCCCAAACCTACTTGTTGTTTGTCACTGAATCAGTTAATTCCTTCTGTTGGATGTCGATGTTTATTTTTTTATTTTTTTAAAATCTGATTCTGTCCACTAGTATATGTGTTATCAGGTGAATATGTCATTTCTGCAGCGACAACTGCACGGGTCATTGAACTGATATCAGATCAGTGGCACAATCTGCAGCCGGAGTTATTACATTGCCATAATCCAACATTCATATCGTCACATTTATCAGCGGCAAGCACTATTTGCATATTGTGGTAATTCCCATTTGACCCCTTCCTTCCGCGCGGCAAGTAATTTTAGCATATCATAGTAATTCCCATTTGACCCTGCCCCGTTCAGTAGTTTACGGAGACATCGTCTAGGAACTACGTGTGAAATAAACCAGGCTTTGTACGCGTGCTTTTGATGTCATTTAACACTCATTTGGAGGTGGTGGGTTCGAAGATTTTATTGCTTAGTGTGTCTTTTGATCTCTGGGTATTTAATTTACTTTTATGAGTGGAAATCAATACATGTTAATTAATTTATCACACAATAGTCTTAATTAATTAATTAATTAATGTGTCGCTAAGCAATTTCCTGCTACGGAACTGTGACGGCATATGGATGGCCTTCAAGATGTTCACGATCATTTATTATTGATGTATATTAAAACATATAGTATCCATTCATTTATAATTGATGTGTATTAAAACATATGTAGTATCCATTCATTTATAATTGATATATATTAAAACAAATGTAGAATCCATTCATTTATAATTGGTGTATATTAAAACACATGTAGTATCCATTCACTCATAACTGATTTATATTAAGAACTACGCAGTATCCATTCATTTATAATTGATTTATATTAAGAAATATACAGTATCCGTTCATTTATAATTGATTTATATTACAGACTTTTTGACAAAGTGAAACGCCTAGACCTTTTCAACATGTTGTATGAACTCGGTAGAGGTAGCGAAGATATCAAGATACAAGAGAAATGTATATTGGGAGCAAGAACTTGGCATAAGATACAAAGCAAAACTTACCGAATTCAAAGTAATGAAAAGAGACTGTAGATAAGGATGTGTTTTATTGCTGTTCAAAGTTGACATCTAGACAATACGCAGAAACATCGTGAAATGACACATTTATAATAGTGGAGCCTGAAGCTGATTGCAAATCATGTTAGACAAGGAGGCAGATGAGAGATAAGAAGTGCCGAGGACCGAGATCTGTGCAGAGAGATTAACGCTTGCAGCATTTGGCAAGGCGCATGATGATGACGTGCCTGAGTTGTCTACTTTGGCCTCATTCAGCCATGGTTTCTTCATTTCCAGTTATTGTTATTCCAATGTTAAAATTGTCTGTCTTTCTTGTTCACACGAATCTGCAAATCTCTCCTTCAACACACACGAATCTGCAGGATCGTCCTTCTTACGAATCTGCATGACTCTCCTGCACATTAATCTGCATGCCTCTTCTCCACACGAATCTGCAGTACTCTCCTGCACATTAATCTGCATGACTCTTCTCCACACGAATCTGCAGGACTCTCCTGCACATTAATCTGCATGCCTCTTCTCCACACGAATCTGCAGGACTCTCCTCCGCATTAATCTGCATGACTTTTCTCCACACGAATCTGCAGGACTCTCCTCCGCGCATAAAAGTATATCACATAAGTGAAGTTTGCCGTCCATAATGCCATTATCTGTGCCACTTTCTTGTGACATCAGAAACCCGACTCTGTTAAACTGTATTCAAACCTGCTGCCTTGCAGGTAAACTGGGGACACTCAAACTGGGGACACTTAAACTGGGGACACTCAAACTGGGGACACTTAAACTGGGGACACTCAAACGCTAGGGAAAGCAAATCCGAAATAACGCTTGTCGAAGGCAGATGTCCTGAGTCAATGGCTTGACGAAACTGTGCAGCACAAAGCGTTTAATTAATGATGATACACTTTGTGGAGATGTCCTTTGCATCCGTAACCCCTTCGCCAGAGTACCGGTATGGGATAAACCCGGGTGCAATAAAGTCGATCCTCATTTCCCCCCAGGTACAAGTTGACTGCTGCTTTATTTGGATTAATATAATGGCGTCTGAAAGTGAAAGAAGAAGAAGAAAGAAGGAGGAAGAAGAAACAAGAAGAGGAGTAAGGAAGAGGAGGAGATGAAGAAGCGTACTCAATACAGAATTTCCCGTTACACATTGGTGTTGCGCTAAATATATTGTTGTTTCGAGTGTATTTTTTAAACATTATAAACGTTGCCCTATCTCAGCCAAATATATACAGCTGTTCGATGTGGAACAGAAGTTAGATCAAGAATTACAGTAGCCAAAAAGGCGTTTCGAGAAAAACAAGCATTTCGAGCATAAGAAAAAACTAGTACTGAACTTCGAAACGATTCATCAATGATTGTGTCTGGCCTACGGCACTGTACGGCTGTGAAACATAGAGCTTGAATAACAGAGAACAGAACTCGGAAGCTCATGTGGGTGTGAAGTTATCGCAAGAAGCGAGGAATAGCCTGGACAGAAAAGTGATCAAACCCACACATTCGTAATAACATTTCAGACAATAGACGATCACAGATTCGTAAGAACATTTGAAAACATGCACGACTGTAGATCATCGTCGATGCCATTGTAGCGTAAGTGGACAGAAACTCACCATGACCTTCTTCTGGTTCGATGCCCAGCAGGTCGGATTCGGGTTTTTAAAAAAAAATTTAATTATTATATTTTTTTTTATTTGAACTGAGCTCCCATGTGGACCCAACCCAATATGGGTACCAAGAATGACTGAGAAAGTAAAGGCGGCCGACGTGGCCATATGAAACACTGAGTGAAAATAGGAGGTCTATGTACATAATGTGACTAGCACGGTATATTAGATGCGTGTGTAGCAAGGGTCCTTTACTTGTGTTTTATCTTGTGGTTTTATGGTACATCATAGAAAGGAGAAGGTTATCTTAGCTTGGTCACAGCGAGCGATATGGGCTATAATTTCAGAAAATAGTGCAATGCCAGATCCGGGGCAAGAGAAAACCAGAACTCATGGCGAAAACGACATCACATACGTTTGCAAGATTATGTTTTGTTTTGTTTTTTAAAATATTATTATTGTTATTTTTATTTTCTCTTTTTTGTATTTTGCATTCGCTCGTTTTGAACTCTAGCGTAGCTTTTCCCTATTACTAGTGTCCCTCGCCATGAGGCAAACCCACCTCGACTTCAGAGGTACTTGTAATTTACGTCCCTCAAGTCAGGGACTAGAAGTCAACATTTTAGCCCATATGATCGGTGTAGGGGTTGAACCAGCCCCACTACCCCAGCATCAGCCCACCGAATATTTTAGAACGAGTGTTCTAACCCATTCGGCCACTCTAACCTCCGCAAGACTATTTGAAAGCATTAACTTCATGTGGAGCTTAATAGATTTGCTGAGAATAAAAAAAGAGGCATAGGTGTGCGGTGGGGGAAGAGGTTTCTTTTTTAAACAATTACAACATCGGTCTGGGGTTGCGATGCATCTAATGATGATGATGTATTTTTATCATGCGGGGAGTTGACACACTTTCAATAGGATGCTTTGCTTTCTGACATACAGCGGAATTAATCTTCCTTGAGCAGAAACAAATGTCACTTTCGCGACATAACTTCATAATGATGTTGTCGATCAGCTGCGGGGATTAATCTGACAGTTGCCATCCCGAACGCACCTGTCTGTGTATTTATTGCATTCTTAAGTGCATCAGGTTTATATCGTCCAGTAATTGTATTTGTAATGTGCGCCAATCATAACACTAGCTTTAGGATTTGTTGTTGTTGAAATGTCTCGTCCTGGCTGTATAAACTAGCTATCAATTTTTTTTTTTTTTAAATTCGCATATCCATTTTTTACAGGACATCGCTGTCAACAGCAGCATCTTTCAGCTGTCTGTTGATTTCTTGGCAAGATTACGCTCAGTAGTTTGCCATTGCTTTCTGAGCGGCCGGCTCAGTTATCCTGCAAGTCACCAGCGGGGGACGAACCGTTCCCAGTTCTCGCCCGCTACGAGACTGCGTGATAAACGGGATTACGGAGAAAGTGGTGTAACCCCTCGGCCAGAGAGACCGGCAGCTATCTATTAGTCTGTAAAAATATTGTTACTTCTCGTTTTATTGCTATATTCCCATATTTGGTTGTTGGTTGGTTGGTTGGTTGGTTGGTTTGTTGATTGGTTGGTTGCTTGCTTGCCTGCTTGATTGATTACGTGCTTGGTTGGTTGCCTGCTTAATTGATTGCTTGCTTGGTTGGTTGCTTGCTTGCTTGGTTGCTTGGTTGCTTGGTTGGTTACTAGGTTGCTTGGTTGCTTGGTTCGTTGGTTGCTTGATTGGTTGGTTGGTTGGTTGGTTGGTTGGTGGGTGGGTGGGTTCGTTCGTTCGTTGGTTAGTTGGTTGGGTGTCTCTATAAAGAAGTGTAACAACGTAACCATACATAAGGAAATAATGTTATTAAGAAATAGACAAGGAATAACACAATGAGTCATACAATTATAAAGTACCTAGCAGCTGTGTCGAGATGGCTTTTTACGTGAATGTTTAATTTGTTGCGGTCCGACGCTCCAGTGGAAGATGGAAAACAGCAGCAGAAGAAGAGGATTTGCAGGAGTTTAGTATCCATGACCAACTGACTCTGTAATACGGAGATCCTAACTCACAGTTGTGTAGTGTTGTATTCACCAGCACCTACCTTCATCTTCCCGCTAGCCAGCCGAGAGCCAGCCTCTTGTGCGGCTAAAGAAGGCAAGTTCAAACATGTTCTCCGTGGTGATGAGGCCTGCCCATGACCACATAGTTTGTATGCTGTGACAATGAAGATTATGACAGGTGACTTGTCCCCTTGTCTTGCATTTTCCACATGGGGAATTCACGAGCGTGCAAAGAGTGACTAACGCTTGTCGAATGAGACGTCATCCGTAATCACATCTGAGTACATCATTGTCTGCACTAGTGCAGGTCCGCCTTATATATGGTAATAGCAATTACTACTACTACATCTTCCTGTTCAATGACGAAGGGGTTGCGGAGGCAGTTCGTGATCCCGCAGACCGCGTTGAGTTGGTTTTTACGAAATGGTATGGGTGCCGTTCGTTCAAAAAGGAATGGAAAATTACTGAACGTAAACTTGCCAAAGGATCACAACAGCAAAGACTGCTGGTTTTGACTGCAACGTCCTATAAAGGATATGCAACTAACTTTTTAACTAACTAACTAACTAACTAACTAACTAACTAACTAACTAACTAACTAACTAGCTCGCTCGCTCACTCACTCACTCACTCACTCACTCACTCACTCACTCACTCACCCACCCACCCACTCACCAACCCATCCACTCACTCACTCACTCACTCACTCACTCACTCACTCACTCACGCACGCACGCACGCACGCACTCACTCACTCACTCAATAACTCACTAACTAACTAACTACTACTATTACTACTACTATTACTACTACTATTACTATTACTACTACTACTACTACTACTACTACTACTACTACTACTACTACTACTACTACTACTACTACTACTACTACTACTACTACCACTACTACTACTACTATTACTTGTAGTACTACTACTATTACTACTACTACTGTTGTTTGTAAATCAAGAATGATGATGACCATTCATTTCATCCAGTGAGGTTGAAAGTATGGAGCCATGAGTTCTAAGATGGCTGATAAGGCCTATTTTGGCTCGGAATGTTCTTTGATAATATGGGCAAAGAATGCTTGACGTTCCAGAAGGAGGATCTCCTGCAGTGGTTTTTACTGTTTAGCCTTTTCTTCACAGCTCTTACAGTCCTGGTTGCTTCGCGAGTGACTGCATCCTTATGTAATGATATACGCCACGAATTAGGTCTTTAGCAGCAGTCTCCCAGGTGTCAAGATTCCAAAAGCTTTCAGTGAGATTGTGAGAGTGTCTTTAAAGCGTTTCCTCTGGCCGCCTTGGGAGCGTTTACCATAACGCAGCTCGCCGTACAAAAAAATACAATTGCTCAGGGAGCCTGTGATCTGGCATACGAGTTAAGTGACCAGCCCAGCGAATCTGATTTTTCATTAGTAGAGTGTGGATACTGGGCATGGACGCTCTTTCTAGAACTTCAGTGTCTGGGATCTTGCCTTGCCATTTAATCTTCAATAGCTTCCTAAGGCAGACTGAGTGGAAGTGGTTTAATTTCCTAGCATGTCGCTGATAAACAATCCATGTTCACAAGCATATAGCAGTGTGGATAATACAACTGCTTTGTAGACTGTTAGCTTTGTTTGCAGGCCTATTCCAGTTCTGTCCCATACATTCTTGTACAGTCTGCAAATGGCCGCGCTGGCCTTGGAGATTCTTGCATTCACTTCGTCATCACTTGTGGCAGCTTGTGACACAGTGCTGCCAAGGTAGGTGAATTTGTCCACAACACCTAGTCTATGACCGTTCACCTTGATATTCGGCACGATGTGATTATTCTTTGGAGCTGGCTGGTAAATAACTACAATCTTCTCCAAGTTGATCTCATCTCATCTCATCATGTTCCTCTTGTACCTTGCGGTGTCGAGGTGAAGTATAAACATCGTGAGAGTGCCCGGTTATGGGCTTCGTATATCGACATTCCCATGGATTCTGTTATTCCCTCCGTCCAACGTTTACGTGGTCGGCCTCTTCCTCTGTTTCCATCTGGTCTGTACATCATTGCTTGTTGTGGCATGCTGTTGACTGGTAGCCTACATGCATGGCCAAACCATTTGACTTGCTGCTTTCTAATAAAATCTAGAGCAGCTTTAACCCCCACTTTAGTCCTGATTTCTTCATTTCTGATCTTATCTCTTCTTGATACGTTGAGTATTCTTCTCAGGAACCTCATTTCTGTTGTTGTGATTTTTCTTTTCTCTTTTTCTGTCATTGTCCAGGTTTGGCATTGATAGCACAGAGTTGGTAGGAAGATTGTGTTGTAAAGTGCTTTCTTAGTAGTTATTGATACATGTTTGTTCTTTAGTATTGGTGCCATTTGTCCAATGAGTTGATTTGCCTTATAAAACCTATTTTCGATCTCGTCTTCTGATCTGCCATTTGATGATATTATACTTCCTAGGTACTTGAAGCTCTTTACTTGTTTCAAGGGATGTTCGTTTAGGTGAATTGTTGCTGTTTGTTCTTCTTTAGTTATAGTCATTACCTCTGTTTTGCTTGTGCTAATTTTCATGTTATGTTCCCTACACATTTCGTTTAGACTATTCATGTGGTCTTGTAATTCAGCTCCAAGTTGATATTGAGCCCAAGGTTGGCACAGGCATGTGAGAAAGCTGAAACATTGTGTTGAATGTCTGCCTCTGAGTTGGCGTATAGAGCGCAATCATCAGTAAACAAAATTTCTCTGACGGTGTCGCTGTTAGCTTTGGTTTTGGCTTTCAGTATTCTGAGATTTAACAACTTTCCATCCATGCGGTAGTTGATGTCTATTCCAATGTCATTGTTCTTGAAGGCATTCGTCAGCATAGCTGAAAACACGAGGATGAACAGTGTTAGTGCCAGGACACATCCTTGTTTCACTCCATTGGTGACAGGAAATGGCTCAGACAGATCACCATTTTCCTGTACTCTTGCCTGCATACCATCAAGAAATAGCCACACTATTTGGACACATTATTGTGGACAACCATATTTCGCCATAATCTTTCACAGTCCTCTGCCAAATGTATCAAAAGCCTTGGTTAGGTCAAACTACTACTACTACTACTACTACTACTACTACTACTACTACTACTACTACTACTACTACTACTACTACTACTACTACTACTACTACTACTACTACTACTACTACTACTACTACTATTACTACTACTACTACTATTACTACTACTACTATTACTACTACTACTACTACTACTACTACTAATACTACTACTACAACTACTCCTCCTTCTCCTACTACTACTACTACTATTACTACTACTACTACTACTACTACTAATACTACTACTACAACTACTCCTCCTCCTCCTACTACTACTACTATTACTACTACTACTACTACTACTACTACTACTACTAATACTACTACTACAACTACTCCTCCTCCTACTACTACTACTACTACTACTACTACTACTACTACTACTACTACTACTACTAATACTACTACTACAACTACTCCTCCTCCTACTACTACTACTACTACTACTACTATTACTACTACTACTACTACTACTACTACTACTACTACTACCATTGCTGCAACTTCTACTGCTCCTGCTGATGCGTCTCCTACTACTATTACTACTACCAACTACTACTACTACTACTACTACTACTACTACTACTACTACTACTACTACTTGTAGCTACTACTACTACTACTACTACTACTACTACTACTACTACTACTACTACTACTACCCCTACTACTACTACTACTACTACTACTACTACTACTACTACTACTACTACTACTACTACTACTACTACTACTACTACCATTGCTGCAACTTCTACTGCTCCTGCTGAT
>JACEFZ010021973.1:0-2500 GCA_014155875.1 Cepaea nemoralis | reverse complement strand
TTCACGTAGAAATTGGTGGTCAATCTTTTCTCCTGTAGAGAACGACGTGAGGGAGGCCATCGAACCCGGGTTCGAACGTGCTCATGATATTGCCAACCCTGCGTCCTAACCGTTACACCAACGCATCTACTGCTCACGAAAGTTAATTTCGTGTCTTTTACATGACGTTGCAATTAACCCCAGCATGCTGTCGGCAGTTTGTGATTTATTTACCAATGTTTGCGATCAGTAGTTTGCTATTGCTTTCTGAACGACAGATGATCAGGCGAATCGAGTACAAGTAGATGTGCCTTTAGATTACCATTCTAACCCATGGCAGAATAGGGTGGGTGGGGAGGGGGAAGTACGCTGTTCTATATAGCTGACAAAGGTTAAAACATGCCATAAAAATTGATAATAAGATAGGTCAATATCAGCCTATTACGAGAGGTGTGCTACTGGGATGTGTAATGCCTCCAGATCCTGTTTCCATATATAGTGAAAATATTTTTAGAAATTTAGAAGATATGAGAGGAATCGCCACTGGGGGCCGTAACATCAATACTATTAGATACGCAAGTGATACAGTATGGAACGAACGAACGAACGAACGAACGAACTTTATTTTCAAAGGATAACAAATTGGGCACGCAGGCCCGTCTTAAATTCGGCCCTTCCAATCATTCATCTTTCGTTCATCAGTGCATAGTGCATTCACATAGGGAAAACAAAAACATTGTCAAATGCATGTTGTAAACATAAACAATGCATATTACAATGTTATGAGACAAATCCCCCACCCACACATCCTTTATCCATACGCGTGACCCCCACATACACATCCACCACCCAACCACACACATACCCACAAGGCACATACATACCCCCATCCATCCACCCATCCCTCAACTCACACATCCCACACACACGCCCACCCACACACACATCTCCCACCCACCACAATCCACCACACACATCCCCCACCCACCCACACACACGCCCAGGCTTACATGCATGCATCCACCCATCCATCACCCACCTATACATCCCATACCTTCACACATTTCCCCGCCCACACGCACACATCCTCCACCCATCCCATAACCTACCAACACCCACCCACCCACATATCCTCCACCACCCACCCACACACCCCAACCACTCAGCCAACACACATCCCCCAACCACATATCCAACACCCACACACATATATTCCCGCCAACTCACATATCCCGCACCTACCCACACACAAAACCCGCAAACACCTACACATCCCGCAGTTAAACACATCTCCCGCCCACACAGTCTCCCACACCCAAACATCCCGCACCAACACACACACATACCCACCCACCCCCCAACCTACACACACTCAACCTCCCACACATCCTCCACCCACCCACTCGCCAACCACCCCCCCCCCCCCCGATCTCCAATCCCCAATCACATATCCACATCCCCACACCCATACACACATCCCCACCCGCCAACACATTCCTCATCCAAAAACACACACCCCATCACCAACATATACCCCACCCACGCACATCCGCCGCTCACACACATCTTACCAGCCACACACACATTCCCCCAGCCATTCACTCATCTCTCACACACATCCACCCACTCACGTACTCATCCATAACCACTCACACCCACACATCACCCACCCACCCATCAACACATGCATCTCTCATCTACCTTCTCGCCCACACACACCCCAACCACCCTGCCAAACAACACATCCCCCATCCTCACATACATCCTTCATCTACCCGCACATCCCACACCTCTCCCAACCCTCACACATCTCCCCTCCGACACAACACCCTACCATAAACACATTCCCACACACACACATCCCCCCACATAATTCCGCATACACATCCCCGCCAACACATCTCTCATCCACACACACAATCTCCCCATCCACTAACCCACACATCCCCCACCTACAAACATCCACACCACCCTCACATACATCCTCCACCCACTCACATTTACCCCATCCACACTCACACCCATACAGACATATCCCATTCACAGACACACCCCACACCCATCCCCCACACCCATCACACACCCATCCACCAACCCACACACATCTCCCACACACCCATTCACTCTCCCTACCAACACCCCAACCCACCAACACCCACATGCTTCCAACCATCCTCCCAAATATCCCCACCCACACACACATCCCTCACACACACACATACATCCCCCACCGACCACACATCCTTTCACCCATCCACACATAACCCATCAACCCACACACATCCTCCATTAAAAACCCTCCACACATACATTCCCCACACCCCCACACACACATCTCTCACATACACACTCACACATTCATCCTCACCACTAGACACATACATGATGCCTCACATGATCACTGAACCTAGTAAGACCAAACTCCCACACTTTACACACAGTTGAGACACTGACGATTGTCGTGAGCATTCTCGCAAAAATTGTAAGAAATAGAGAAAAAATTGTTCATATACATTGTGTA
>JACEFZ010021972.1:0-28794 GCA_014155875.1 Cepaea nemoralis | reverse complement strand
AACTAAACTAAACTAAATAACAACACTACATGTAGTAAACACTGAATAATGATTTCGTGAGTTGTAGTGTCCGACTTGTCTTCTTTAGAGAGTGTGTCAGGTTAGGCGCATAAACAAAATTTCTTGTTAGAGCGGCATAGATTATCAGGAAGAGAAGATAGAGGATTTCTAAGGTAAACAGCACCAGGAGGTTTGGTATCGAGGCGTTGAGTGATGTCAACAGGTGAATTAGTTACCAACGCTACCTGGGAGCTGCAGTTGTGTAGTGGCTAGACGGTTCATTGTCGGCAGTGAGATCAGGGGTTGTATCCACTTCAGGGTTGTTGTATCCACCTCGGGATGATTGTATCCACCCCAGGGTGGTTGTATCCGCCTCAAGATGATTGTATCAACCTCAGGGCGGTTGTATCCACCAAAGGGTAAGTGTATCCACCTCTGGGTTATTGTATACACAAGAGGGTGGTTGTACCCATGTCAATGTGGTTGTATCCACCTCGGGGTGGTTGTATCCACATTAGGGTGGTTGTATCCATCTCAGGTTGATTGTATCCGCCTAAAGCTGGTTATATCATTCAATGTATTCCAATCTTTACAATTTACCTGGCCTCTCCCTCCACCAAGCCGAAACTTTTACCAGGAAATATCTTACAATGTAAAGGAGACCGGCTTAATACTAATCACACCACCCATCAACAACTGATAGATCTATACAATATGGATCCAGAATCCCTATCATAATCTCTCTTAAGCCATAATGAACGACCCTTTATTTACTGCCTGACAGCCAGGGTAGTATTGCCTCTACACGGTTGCCTGGAGGCCGGTTGGTCATGGTTAAAATTTCCACTGAGTAGGATTTAGAAATGTTACCTGGACTCTCGGGTATGTGTAGCCTAACATGCGTACCAGAAAATATCTTGGGGCATAAAGGAGACGAGAGTGATATTCACTGTGTCACGCTCACTGGAGTGCCGGCTGGTCTATGAAAATATGGATCTGGCGTCATATGCTTAGTAGGCCTCAAGGCGCGTAAAAAGGGTCCTTTTATTTGTATTTACTGGAAAATGTGTGTTGTGTTTAGGTATCAGAGTATGACATTCTATAAGAAGAAGGGGGAGGAGAAGAGGAAGGAGTAAAGGTGAAGTAGCTGCAGCAGCGACAGCAGCAGGATGAGAGAATGAAGATAGAGGAGGAGGGGGAAAAGGAGAAGAAGAGGATGATAATGAGGAGGAGGAGGAAGAAGAAGAAGATGTGGAGGAGAGGGAGGAAGAGGAGTGGGAGGAGGAGGAGAGGGAATATGAGGAGGACAAGAAAATAAAATGGAGGTGGACAAGAAAAAAAAAGGAGGAGGACAAGGAGGAAGAAGAAGGAGGGGACTGGGAGAAAGAAAGAGGAGGAGGACGACGACAACAAAGAAGAAGAAAAGAAGAAGAAGAAGAAGAAGAAGAAGAAGAAGAAGAAGAAGAAGAAGAAGAAGAAGAAGAAGATGGGGGAGTAGGAGGGAGAGGAAGAGGAGGTGGAGGAGGAGGAGGACGTGGAGGAAGAAGAAGAAGAAGACAATAGAATATTTAATCGTTTATGAATTGTTCAAAATATTGCAGACTAATCCACACATACACTGCTCTTTCAACAAAGAAGATAAACCCCACAATACCTTGATCCCTGTGTTAGTTTAATACTTTTAGCATGGCCTGTAGAAAAACTCCAGTGTGAGTACATTTGCTCCAGGAGCAATAAGTCAACCCCGCTCAAACAAACTAGCAACAACAAATGACTGCCGAAAATACAGAAATAGAACAGAATATGTGAGTCACCTTGTAGAAGGTAAAAATCACCAATCATGAAGACTGACTAGAAGATTCTTCGCACCTTCACAAGAAACAAAAATAAAAGAGGGGGGAAACGGTAAGTGCTTTACCGCACAGGTGCGATCCACATCTACACATCTACACACTGTGTGCATCAGAAGATAGCAATATCCTATCGTAACCCGATGAGCTTTGTGTCTAGGCTGTTTGGCACGTGTCTACAGATAGTGCGTACTAAGTCTCCGTCTTATTCTTGTTTTCTTCTTGTTATTCTTGTTTCTGTTCTTCTTCATTCCCTCCTCCTCGTCCCTCACCCTGCTCTTTCTTCACCGCCTCATTCTCCTTTTCCTGCTACTCCTACTCCGCTTGCTTCTCATTCTTCTTTTTCTTTATTTCCTCCTCCTTCTCTTCTTCTCCTCCTCATCTCTCATATAAATTGAAATATGTAGTTAATACACGGGATCTGAAATTCACACAATCATTTAACTAGAAATTGCATGTGTCAAAACATTTGTTTAACTAAGCTTCTTGTTTAATTTCACTATATCACTAATCCGCCCACGACCATAAAATCAAATACATGTTTACCAAAAACAGCTAACAGTGTAAAATCATTTATGACATAACTTGCTTTATAATTGTTTGTTGTGAAAAAAATAGTTTTCATGCGGTTTGTTGCCTGTGTACTTCTAAGTTTTAGAGAATATACTCACCAAATGAACTATATTTGCGGCACCTAGCACACTTGTTTGTGTTGTGCGGAAGGATTTAATTGTAACACAGTAGCATTTTCATTGCCTTATTTTATTTGCATATAACTGCCGTGGAGCTGGCATTGACGACCATGACTCTTCACCCCTCTCGGGTATTTGAAATGTTAATGCGATTGATGCTACTTATAATATTTCTTGTCCAGCTGTTTAAGCTCTCCAGCTACACGTTCATTCGTCTTCCTAAGCCTTTTTCGCATCGTATTGACTCAAATAAGGCTCATTTCTATATTCCCTCTTTTCTCTTTAAATGCTCATTAAATACGAAGAAAACTATGTTGGCATACACCTGCTCCATCCGAACACATACTCTATGAGGATGGAAAGAAGCTCAAGCTAGCAGCTGTTGTCTTTGGATACATTCATCTTGACATCTGAGGGGGTATCAATGCGAGGCTCGAATTCATTGCGCTGAGGTTTATTTCATAAGGCTCGCTCTTTCCGTAGGGCGACCTGCTGAAAGCGTCGTACAGAGCACGAAATCGGTAGCTCCAGAGACGAACTGCAGTGCTCTTCGAGAAAACTGCACTCGTGAACGAATGGCGTAATATATAAAGGAGCTCACAACAACTTGCTACGGTATTCCTTGCGTATTTCACAGTAGAAAAGTAATTAGCATGATTGTTATAAAGAGTGAAAAATGACATACGACATACAGAAGAATATGTAGTATTTCATGGAAACAAAAACAATCAAATACAGAAGTTTCTAGAAAAAATGGGAATGAAAAGAGGGTTGATGTAAGAAATAAAACAGAGGCAAGTGAAATTTTTCGGCCACGTTTAAAGACATAACTTGGTTGGAGCCACTTGCTCCACCCAGGGCAAAGGTGAAGGCAAGCGAGCAAGAGGTAGACAACGATACAAGTGGGAAGATAAAATCAAGAGATGGACGAACATCAATCTGACAGAATATAAAGTCAGGGCGAGAGACAGACTGTGCTGAAGATCCACTGCAGCCAACCTTCATTGTGGAGACGGCACCTGATTGATTGATATAAAAAGTTAAAGACACTTATACAAGGCGAATCGGGCATGCCTAACTAGACCCATGTTTTCATAGACCAATCAGCAATCAGTAGGTGATGTGGGCTGTAACATGCCCGCGCCTTCAATTGATTCAGTGCCAACAAAAAGTAATTCTGGACCATGGTGCGCACGCAAATGAACAATTATTATAATGTATTTCCGTTGATTAGGTATTAAAATTGCGAAGATATCAAGAAACGAACCAAATAACACGATGCCCCTAGTATGGCGATATACCGTCCTTCTGTGCACATAGGAGATAACATGTGGCGATATATTACCCTACGGCACTATAACAGTTAATATTTAGGACATTACTGGTACCCAATCTAGGCCGTCGCGACCTTGGGGCCAATATCAATATTTTAAAACCCGATTCGCTCAGCTGCGGATCGAACCCATGACCACTAGATCGGCAGCGAGAGTCTAGCCACTACACCACCCAGGTTCCCCCTGTAAATCACATAGCCAGTGAGTAAAGGATAAGACTACTGGTTATCAGCACCACACGACACGATTGACATATCGACCCAAATTGACCGAACTTCACTCAGGGATTAACTTTGGTAGCCGAGACTCTACGAGTGCACATGAAGTAAAATACGTGGCTCGTATGGAATTCACGAATTTATAGAAGTCACTTAGGTAATCTGTTGTTAACAAGGGTTCGAATTTTCAGTTATAAGTCGATACGAAGCAATAAGCTTCCCATTTGTATTACCAACGATAACCCAACAAGCGTTCACTAACCGTCGCCTGTACAAAATTGAAGGAATACAATGATTTAAAATAATCACCAATATGGAGCGCACGGAGAGAACTAGACAAATACCAGTGCACCAAGAGGTGAAGAAAGGATGATGCTGGAAGAACATGTATTGGGAAAACCCGAGAATAGCATAATTAGAAACTTTGCCAGGAATCCACAGGACAAAAGAAATAAAGGAAGACATAAAATACACGGAGAAGAGGTGTAGAAACAGAAAGAATCGTATGGAAAAGACATTGACCGAATTAAATAGGATAGCTTAGGGCTGGAGTAAGGTGACTAGGGATGGAAGACAAAGAAAACAAAAAGAAAGTTAACGCAAATTTTCTCCTAAAACTTGTGAAAGCGCAGTTGTTTCAGCTCGTATACTAAGAGCTGGGCCCATAGTAACATCCCAGTGTAACAGAAAAGTAATGAGTATGATTTAGGGAATGAGTAAACAAATGAGTGAATGCAACTTTCATAAATCACCCAGCTCCCCCCTGTGTAATCTCACAAGGAAAGCTGATATTTCGTGACATTTCAAGACTGTTGAACTACTCCTGCTGTTCAAGACGGTCTGTCTGGAACCACACTTCTCCCAGATGGAAGACGCGTGTTCGTTCGTTTCTTTCGTTCCTCCACATTTATCCACATGAGTTCATATACCGGAATGGCAAGCACAGATAGTCGGTGCTGGGGAGTTGAAGGTAATGTCATATCTATCTCCTCACTTTCTGGATTCTACGGCGGGAGAGGTTTGTACCTGGGGAATTTCTGGCCTAGTCTCCTGGATAATGTTACTGACACTGGGACAGTTGTGTGAGTTGTTACTGACACTGGGACAGTTTTGTGAGTTGTTACTGACACTGGGACATTTGTGTGAGTACTTCAAAGCTGGTGATTGTGTTGTTAATGAGTTATGTCTGTTTGTTGGCTACATTCGTTGTTTCTGTCTGTCTGTCTGTCTGTCTGTCTGTCTGTCTGTCTACATCCTACCTACCTACCTACCTAACTCCCTACCTACCTACCTATCTATCTATCTATCTATCTATCTATCTATCTATCTATCTATCTATCTATCTATCTATCTATCTATCTATCTATCTATCTATCTATCTATCTATCTATCTATCTGTCTGTCTATCTATCTATCTATCTATCTATCTATCTATCTATCTATCTATCTATCTATCTATCTATCTATCTATCTGTCCGTCCGTCCATCCTCCACCCACCCACCAACTCGTCTGTCTGTCTGTCTGTCTGTCTGTCTGTCTGTCTGTAATGTAGGTTCTTGACTCAACTCATGGCAATTAATTGATTTCCTGTTTGTTACATCCATGTTTGGTCTGGATCATCTGAGAACCATCTCCATGTGAATCGCCATCTGCCTGGTCTGACTGGCCGCAGTTGTCCACTCTACTAACTCCGTTTACCCACTGACCATTGTTGGATTCGATCCTTTAATGAGACCAGTACACCTGACGCCATTGATAACCATATTCTTCGTTGGTTTTTCTTGGATTAAAATATTGGTCATGTCTCAATATAACGTGTCTTAAAATGAAGTAATTTGTTTCTGAACACATTGAATCACTAGTAAAATGTGGTTAACGATCGTTAGGTTATCGAAGTGTAGACATTATCAGATTCCTGACCCTTTTGTCTGCCTGGCCTTGTTTGTTGGAATTGCCCGGTCTTCCATTAGGTAATACGAATATTATTACAATGAGTGTTATTATCAGTATAGATTTCACTATTACATTGATTTTCTATTATTTGTAATGTCATTGCTTGTGAGACACCAGTTTGTGAATATTATTTATGGTTAGTTTAAATATCTAACTGTCTGTCTGTCTATCTATGTATCTATGTATCTATGTATCTATGTATCTATGTATGTATGTATGTATGTATGTATGTATGTATGTATGTATCTATCTATCTATCTATCTATCTATCTACCTATCTATCTATCTATCTATCTATCTATCTATCTATCTATCTATCTATCTATCTATCTATCTATCTATCTATCTATCTATCTATCTATCTATCTATCTATCTATCTATCTATCTATATATCTATCTAATCTATCTATCTATCTATCTGTCTGTCTGTCTGTCTGTCTGTCTGTCTGTCTGTCTGTCTGTCTGTCTGTCTGTCTGTCTGTCTGTCTGTCTGTCTGTCTGTCTGTCTGTCTGTCTGTCTGTCTGTCTGTCTGTCTGTCTGTCTGTCTAATCACCAATCCCTTTTCATATAATCGCAAATTATTCGAAAACTATCTCAATATGGATTACCTTCCCCTTTAATAATAGAGATAATAATAATAATAACAAAACCCTAGTATAACAGCCAGTCCCCTTTTGGTAGGCCAGTATATTCCACATGGCTAACAACAAGTGTCAGACCATTATCTAATATTACTGTGTCGTGTAGTTTTGATGTTCGCATTTTGCCCATGCCTTTATAATGCATATCCTTTATATTGTTGTTGTTCTCTGTTAGCCTTGAATGAAGTGTGAATGAAATAATGTATGAAAGAGAGTGATAGAAGGGCAGAATGTTAGACGAGGCCTGCGTGCCCAATTCTTAACCCTTTGAAAATAAAGTTCGTTCGTTCGTTCTATCTATCTATCTACCTACCTACCTACCTACCCACCCAACCACCCACCCACCCATCTATCTATCTATCTATCTATCTATCTATCTATCTATCTATCTATCTATCTATCTATCTATCTATCTATCTATCTATCTATCTATCTATCTATCTATCTTTCTATCTATCTATCTATCTATCTATCTATCTATCTATCTATCTATCTATCTATCTATCTGTCTGTCTGTCTGTCTGTCTGTCTGTCTGTCTGTCTGTCTGTCTGTCTGTCTGCTTGTCTGTTTGTTTGTCTATATACATGTCTGTCTAATCTATGGGTTGGTCGATCGCTCGTTCTCTCCGTCCGTCGGTGCGGTAGGCCGGCCGCCCATCTATCTCTCTATCTATCAATCCACCCTAATTATCTGTCTGTCTACCTCTCTGTCTGTATGTCTCTCTGCCTGTCTAATTTCCTGTATGTCCGATTATGTATATGCATCATCATCTTCGACTGGAACGGGCAACATGCTACTCCATATCTTGCGATCTCTAACAGCAAATGTCAATTCTTGCGTTGGCACCCTTTGGTACCATCACATGAGACTCAATCATTTTTTCTCGCGGTTTTCTTCTATATCTCTTTTCATAAGTGTTTCTAGCTTTCACATTATGTTCTGGTTATTATTGCCTTCCCATAATGTGGCCGAAACTGATGATTACCTTTTACTGATGTTTGTGATAATTTGTGTTTGTTTCTTTTCCGCTTTCATAACTCTTAGATTACTAAATTTCAGCATTCTCTGTAAAAGCACATCTCTGACGCTTGTATTGAATTTTTTTTTTCTTTTTCGGTTGTTTACTAATTTCCGGTAAAAGAAGTTACCGGGGGGTTTGTGGCGAAGGTTGGTGGACGGTGTTTGGTGCAAGAGAGCCTGGCGCATGATATCACACATCTAATCTTAGAAGGGAGGTGGAGGGAGTCAGGGGGCGTTCCGCTAGCTGGAAGACATAAAGCATATGCATGTCGAGATTGTAACGGACTCACAAAGTATGATAAGAAAGGTGAACTAGCTGAAAGTCTAAACTCCAAGGATTTGGCCAGATAGGTATATAATCAGATTACTCATGGTACCATTATTGTTGGCTGTTACAAGAGAGGAATAATGATGTATGGGAATGTCCCAAGTGCTATGATGTTGATTATTGACTCAACTCAACTCAACTCAGCTCAACTAAACTCAACTCAGCTCAACTCAACTCATCTCAACTCAGCTCAACTCAGCTCAACTCAACCCAACTCATCTGTCCAGGATTCACAGCCATATGTTAAAACTCGTTCTGTGTAACAAGCAAGCATTCTGTTTCTGACCTCCAAAGACAGGGGTTTATTGCATAGGATGTTCTTCTTTTTATGAAATACAGCTTCTGCGTGCTCATGTAATGTAGTGCATCCTCATCTTCCGCAGTAATTGTTGGGGTATCTTCGCAGTTGTCTTAAATATCTACATCCGGTCTTCTACCATCTTGAAGCTCTTCTAGATAGTCTGTCCATGTATTAACTATATTAAATTGTTCCATTAATACAGCGATATTACTGGATTTTAAACAGCCAGTGGTATTTCGTGTTTCCTGTCTGTTAGGACTAGTATTTATTGGTACGTGAAATGTGAGTCTTTTCCATGGTTTGTGCCAATCTCCCGACATTTGTGATTCAGTCAGAATCTTTAGCCCTGTTTGTTAGTTTATTATTTTCGTATGTATTACATAATATTGTTTGTATCTTATTATTTCTATCTTATTTCTTCGGTCAACTGCAGAATTTCACGTGCCATTCATTTCTTTTTGCTGTTCTATGTATGGGTGGAGTGATTTCTTGTGATGTTTATTGCATTTATTCCAAAAAACAAATCAAATTTTTCATCATGTATTATCTCCATGGTATTCTATCTGCTCTCTACAATAACATCCCGCCTCTCTCTAATTTCTTTGTGTGTTTCATGAACTGCTAGATATGCGACAAACTTGATATTCTGTGTGGTTTTATTTATTATCTATATTTTAATCTCATCTTTCATGTAACTGAAACATGATCACTATGTTACAACTGCTCTTCGTACAGTTTTTGCTCCATTTAAACTTCTTCTGAATCCCTAAGAAATCATCATTTAGTCAGTTTCATTGCGAATATTATCCCCAAGCCTTTTCCAGGCCGATAATCTTGGAGGATAATGTTTGAACCACATGTTACCTATTTTATCCCTTGATATTCTGCCACAATATTAATCTGTCAGCTGTCTTGTTTCTCTCACCTAGGCCATAGCCGCCAGCCAGACTGCTCACATTTCCATTATCTACTTTTTCCTTGAAATCCGCGAGTATCACTGTTAATTCACAATTGTTTTCTTTGCCGAAAGCCATGTCCAACCCACTATACATATCTTCCTGTACTACCCGCTGGTTGATAATATCCTTGTATTATGTCAATATAAAGAGGTCTGACGAGGAGTTTCACTAAATGGTCTCTGAGATTGTCAAAAACCTCTCTCTCTCTCTCTCTCTCTCTCTCTCTCTATATATATATATATATATATATATATATATATATATATATATATATATATATATATATATATATATATATATTGTGCGTGTGTGTATGTGTGCGTGTGGGTGGGTGGGTGTATGTAGGTGTGGGTGTATATAAGTCAGGGTGTGTATAGGAGAGTGTGGGTTTGCAAAGGTGTGGGTGGAGTTTGTGTGTGTATGGATGTGGGTGTGTATAGGTGTGGGTGGGTGTATGTGTAGGTTTGGGAGTGGGTGTGGTGGATGTGTATGGGTTTATGTAGGTGTTTAAAAAATGTTAAGGTTAATTGCAAGCTTTCGCAATGTGCTTGTGTATATCTAAGCAAGTAAAACATCCATATTACGCCCATTAAGGCGCACATAAGCAAATGGTGCTAGACTCATATTTTTAAAGACCAATAGCTATATGATAAGGTTAGTATCACACCGGCTACTTTTACTTCCCACGCCATTTCCTGGTAGCCATTTTAGACAGGGTCTTTTTTTTAAATCGAATCCACAAGGTTATATATATATGAATAGAAGAAATATAATAGCCCGAGAATGATAGATGGAGGAATATTACCGCAAACGAAATTGATCTAAGAAATCATTATTGAATATATAGTTAGCTAAACAGTCAATCAGTCAGTTAGTCGCGATTTCATCTTCATTGCAGCTGTTACAGCCGCAATTGTTCAGTTGCTGTACCAGCGAAAACCAAAACAAAATGCTCCCCGCTGTCCCTTATAAAAGGTGAAACAGACAGCAGTCCCGATAAAAGCAAGAACACGCATAAGCGTGTATGTATCAGGACACCGAACGGGATGCCAACACAACAGTCTGCCGCTATAATTATAGTTCATCGTCGATGGAAGCAGAAGTAACTTAGAAAATCAGCACTTGCACACGCATTACTGCGTAAGGCAACCGGTCACACGCCATTTTTCTCAACATGCAGTTCACAATACAAACACCGCGGATATACTGAATGAGGTAAAGGATGGACACATACAGTCTTTCGGACATGTAATGTGACAAAACACCAAGTAAAATTTGATTTTCTGAAGGCAAAGTATTAAGAAAGATTGCCCGTTGAATGCGACCTACGGACAGACAAGACGAAGACACTGTCTGGAAAAAGGTTGTATAAGTGTACTATTCCTACGCATGACAAAAGATGTTGAAAATGTATTACAGCCGACTTTTACTGTGGAGATATCACTTGGTTTTATCCCGAATCACAACACTTGATATAACTGTCAGAGAAGAAGCCAGAAACTACTCAACGGACATAAATAAAACATAAGAAGTTGACCTATAATAGCCGACTTTAAATGCCAAGATGTCCCTTGGATGTATCCTGGATTACGATCTTCACTTTAATTGTCAGATAAGAAACCAGGAACTACTCAACGTACATAAACATAAACACAGAAGCAAAGCAAGAACATGTTTTTATCCTTGTGTTTGTTTAACGTGTAGGCAGAAGATATTTCAGAACAATTAACGCTCAAGCCAGGATTAATACTCGGCTGAAAAATCCATTAATAAACTCTGGTATTAAGCGTGAGTGATGCAGTCATGCTAGGCAGAAAATGGATAAAATCAGCAAAACTTATAAAATACTTAAATATAATACCAAATGAATTTACACTGGCTGTTAATACAGAAGGTAGCCTTTTTGCAAGATGAAAAACACATTGACCAATAAAAATATTTCAGTTGAAACGAGAAAAAGAGTGTTGAGGTGCTACATAGAACCTGTAGTTTTGTATGGATGTGAAGCGCGGACAAATGAGTAGACAAGCTGAAAAACATCTGATGGCTGTGGAAATGTGGTTTCTAAGGAAAATGCAAAGAATACCACGGGCAGACATAAAAACCAATGAACAAGTCCTTCAAGAAACAAATGAAAATCGTGAACTGATTAGAGTCATTAGACGTAGACAGTCAACAGTTTTTGTTCATGTTATGACAAGAAATGAATTGGAGAACGTGGTGACAACTGGCAAGATCGAAGGGAAGAAACGAAGGGGAAGACCGAGAAGTAAATATCTGGATGGCTTGGCCACGTGGCATGGTCGAGACAGGAACACGGAGCTGATCCACGACTCTGGTGATCGAGTGAGATGGCAAAACATGATCGCCTACGCTTATCGGCAAGGGCACATGATGGATGGATGGATAAATGCAATGTATATCTTATTGCGATATTAATACAATTTATATATGTATAATATATTTTTGATTTACAATTATAGAAGAATGCTGACAATTTATTGGAAAGCCAAAATAGGCAAACTGAACATATTGATTGAAGTTATGCCGCACACACAACTTATTACAAAGATCAGAAAGAAGCAGTCATAATTTTTGGCCACATCATGAGAAAACAAAAGCTGGAACATATTGTGACAACCGGAAAGATTGTGGAAAGAAAAATAGAGGAAGACAGCGTGAGAACATGTATGACAGTCTTGTGTCATGGCACGCATGGGAGTCAACACACGATGTGTTTCATGAACGCAGTTTGTGGAGGGACATGATCTCCCACGGCAGCCTGCAAGTCATTTGATGATGATGATGGTTAATATAATAACTTATAATACATAACACTGACCATAAATCAATATTACTGCATAAATCAGAAAGCGAGAGCGATTAATAAGCTAAATTATATTTAATAAAAGCAGGCGCTGCATACAATGACTAAATTGTTGTGACACTCACAATGACTAAATTATTGTGACAGACTCACCAATGACTAAATTGTTGTGACAGACTCACCATTGTAGAGCTCATTGAGAGACTAAAGAAACACCAGCTAATCAAGGGGCGAAGAAAGGCCGCTGTCGCTAGGGGAGACACTGAGAGATCTTTGGAATTGTACAACTAGAAATATCTTTGTCTGGAATCCACGCGGCAAAGGAAACAGAGAAAGATTGAAACCAGGTTTAAGAGTATTCTATCCAGCATGTACCATGTCGATAAGCGTGAGTCATGTTTTGCCATCTCACTCGATCACCAGAGTTGCGGATCAGCTTCGTGTTCCTGGCTCGACGATGCCACGTGGCCAAGCCATCCAGGTATTTACTTCTCGGCCTTCCCCTTCGTCTCTTCCCCTCGATCTTGCCAGTTGTCACCAAGGTCTCCAATTGATTTCTTCTCATAACATGCCCAAAAATGTTGACTGTCTACGTCTAATGTCTCTGATCTGTTTACGATTGTCATTTCTTTCATGGAGGACTTGTTCATTGGTTCATTAAGAGCATTAGAGAGAGAGAAATAAATGACACTGGGACAACATGGACCAAGCAGCCTGAGAGGGCAAAGTTCTAGATAGCTTGGAGTGAGTTTGTTGAGAGCCTATATCCCTAGAGCAGTGGTTCTCAACCGGTGGGGAATTCCCCCCCCCCCCGGGGGATTTTTAGGGTTTCCAGCGGGGAATGAAGATCATATCAAGATCGCGCCAATACAAGAACCAATTACTTGATATTGCTTTTCCCTTCATACTTTACAGTTACGCACGTCTCATCCTTCTAAAATTCATTTTATAACGTAAGTAGACCTACGTTTTATGTGGATATCGACCTGTTTTAACATATTTACCTTCCATTTTTACGTATGCTGTGTAGGGGTGGGGGGGGGGGGGGGTGATCTTTAGGTAGGAAATATGAAAGGGGGGAATGACGTTCTGAAAATATGGTGAAAGGGGGCACGGGCCAAATTTTAGATAGGAAGGGGGGAGGGGATGACGTTCTAAAAATATGGTGAAGGGGGGTACGGGCCAAAAAAGGTTGAGAACCACTGCCCTAGAGGGTATACACGACGAAAGAAGAATAACATTAACAGAATAAGGAGCTCATCTGGGTATAACAGAATAAGGAGCTCATCTGGGTATAACAGAATAAGGAGCTCATCTGGGTATAACAGAATAAGGAGCTCATCTGGGTATAACAGAATAAGGAGCTCATCTGGGTATAACAGAATAAGAAGCTCATCTGTGTATAACAGAATAAGGAGCTCATCTGGGTATAACAGAATAAGGAGCTCATCTGGGTATAACAGAATAAGGAGCTCATCTGGGTATAACAGAATAAGGAGCTCATCTGGGTATAACAGAATAAGGCGCTCATCTGGGTATAACAGAATAAGGAGCTCATCTGTGTATAACAGAATAAGGAGCTTATCTGGGTATTGGAATTTTTTATTTTTTTAATTTTTTTTTTGGTGATCACTCGCTTTGAACTCAAGCGTAGTCTATACTTGTTATACTTCATCTAGTGCCTTTGGCTGATTTTTGCGTGTGGATTAGCGTTCCATGTTAGCTGTGTTCCTCGCCATCAGGATAACCCTCTCCGACTTCAGAGGTACGTGTAATACATCTCCCCAAGTCAAGGATGAGAAGTCAACATTTTAGTTCAACTGACCGGTGTAGGAGTTGAGCCGGCTAACTCGGCGGTATTGGGTTTGATTCTGCCGACGAGGGAATACCTAAATCCAACGAGGGAAGCTTCCACATCCCAGGCCCAATCCCAGCCTGGCTGTTTGTGTTGTGCTGAATCATGATCTAGTTACAGCCTGATCGTTATGAGCAGAAATAAACTGGACAACTTGGCGACAACTGGCAAGATAGAGGGGGAAAAGAACCAGGGAAGGCAGGAAATAAATATATGGATCGCATAGCACATGGCATGGTCGGGATAAGAACACGGAGCTGATTCAACGACTCTCGTGATCATGTAAGATATCGAAACATGACCGCCCACGCTTACCGGCATGACACGTGATGATGATACATCCTGATACGTCTTTTCTCAAAAGTGAATATCTAGTATCGGTCTTGCACACCCCAGTTGCTCCTGGGATAGATCAGGAGAGGAGAATTCTTCAACACATCCCCCGTGGTGCTTTGTTACAGGGTCAGGAGTAAAGTATCTATGGCAACCCTATTCCAATAGTTAGTATTTTTAATACCACAATAATGGACTTAATAACTGTCATTGTCATTTACTGCCAATATAGTACATTGCGGTGTGTGGCGGAGAAGTCTTTTAGCCTTAGGAATTAAGGCGGTCTGGCTAGTGCATGTGACAGGTTGGCCCACCTCTCAGATCGTTTTGTTACTAGATGGAGATAGCCCTCAGTAAAACCCTCTATGTATCCTGTATTAATTTTTATTTTTTATCTATATTTTCAAATATTAGATAAAATCGTCTTTGGTTAGTGTATTTATATACATAAAACTATAGAGAGAGTTAAATACTATTTCTTCTTATAGTTAGAAGTAGATGTAGGTTAGAAGTAGATGTAGGGTAGAGTTCGTTTACAAGCCAAGAAATCAAGTCAGGCTGAATTTTATATTCAGTTTTGGCTGTGAATAATAAATTTGGCCACAGGAAGGGAACTCTCCTGGATGAGAAGTTAACTTCCGGTAGCACCCTAACTTCTGCCATTTTTTCTAGCAACCTGGAAGGAGCAGGAGCTATCACGTCAATTGGCTAGAATTGAACACCTGTCTGTGTTTAAACATATTTTATTGCTGGCTCTTGTTAAGCCGAAAAACCCTCTAAAACATAGAAAAGCCAATGATAGTCTCCTCTCCCGATAGGCCAGTCAAAATCTAGTTGCAGGGTGAGTTAATAATAATTTTGTTATATATTTTTCTGTGTGTCGAAATGCCGGCAAAATCTAAAGGCCATGCCGATTGATAATAGATACTATTAATTAAAACTAGTGTTAATTAACTAATATTAGAATTAGGACCATGTTTGCGCCATGTGGCTTGCCGACAAGGGTAAAACGCAAAGCTCGTCACATGTGGCATTAAAAACATGGATAAATTACATTACGTGATTCTCGAAATTAGGTATCCACCTGCGGAAGGACACCTGAGTTAGTCAGTAGACGATTAGGGTTAAGATAAATTAATTATGTGCTTAACTTCGGAACTAGCGTATTTCTCTAGATAAAATACTTATTAGTTGAAGGAATTAGTTCAGAGAGTGAATAGTTACAATTAATTATTCTTTATTAATCTCTTATCTTGCCCATAGTCAGATTACTACCATGTGGTCCAATATGGCCAACTTAACAAAGTTCAAACCTTGGGGGAATTCTCCAACCCTAATATTGTTCTTGTATATAGTGAAAGTAATCTTAAACCTAGCTAAGAAATCTTCTAGATAATTAATTATGTTGTAATTAATATAAGGAGGACTTGCTAGTAGTACAACTCATAACTCTTTAAGTGAACGTGGGGTGTTTCATGGATTTAATGGTTCACTCGTGTACATTGTGACGTTATAGTTGTTGAGTGTGATTTCATTGCACTTTATGTAATCATTAATATGTGATGTTAATTCATCGTGTGGAGTGTAGTTTGTGTGTTTCCATACTTGGAAAATGAGGTGTGGTGTTTCATCGATTTAATGGTTTGTTAATGTATATGTGACGTCGGAGTTGTGGCGTCTGAGTTTCATTCCATTGAAGTCATCCTATATGTACTGTTAAGTCATTATGTGAATTGTGATTCATGTTTCCATGATTAATCATGACTTAGAATATACATTTGGAATGTGGTCTTTGAAGTAGAGCCTTGTGATTGTACATGTTTGATCTAAATGTCAGCAGAGAGAATAGGATATCATTTGTGTGCTGTTTCCATTAGATCAGTGTGCTGTTGTAGATTTCAGATAAGGAATCAAAATGTGTAAATTGAGATAATACATGCTATTGAAATTTATGAGACAAGATGCCATGCAGGACATGGCCAAAAGAATTGACAATTCTGTCTTGAAGGATTATTCACTCCTTCTCACTGTCATTCACAGAGCCTGCACCCTGATCATCTGTAGCCGTAGTCACGACCGGTGATTGAGCTACGAACCACTCACTTGATGCAGCAGAGAGTGGAGTCCATACCACGATCCAGTCAGCACTGACAGCTTACCATCCAGGAGGCTAAGGATTATCAGATGAGTGGCTACCCACCCGTTTGCCACTGCACAGCAATCCTAATTTGTCCACTATTGGCTAGACGTCTATGATTATGACCTCTAACTGAGCATCTTGTAGAAAGTTCAGGGATCTGCGTATCTCTTTTATGTCAGTGAGTTCCCAGTGGGGCTCACGTAGTGTTCTTTTAGTATTAAACGTTATATTATCTTTGTACTTTTAACAACTGCGTCTGTCATTATAGGATTAGCATTA
The DNA here is from genome assembly GCA_014155875.1 of Cepaea nemoralis. NCBI lineage: Eukaryota > Metazoa > Mollusca > Gastropoda > Stylommatophora > Helicidae > Cepaea > Cepaea nemoralis. The sequence goes on along the minus strand of JACEFZ010021972.1, from coordinate 12,060 downwards.
GCATCATCAGATTGTGTGACGAGTGAAAGGACTACATATATACGTATCATTCTGTCTTATCTCCTGTTGTGTGAGAATACATTAGGCAGTGGGGGCTCATTATTCTTCCAGGCACGTTAGCAGGAATAACTTGACATACTGTCTTCTTGTGTTAGTACAGTTAGTCGTCATAACTTTCCGCCTGGCACTGTTTAGAAGTAGTGATCCATTCTGGGACTTTGATAATCATTCTTCTAGAATTGCGAGCCATTTGATCGCTTCTTCAGCAGTGGTTAGATTCTCTATTCGTAGAAGTCTATTTAGTATCTACTTTGGTCCAAGTCCATCCTAGTAGAATACGTTTACGCGACACTGGTGGCTCGGTCCGGGCATGACAATCCTATAGATTGTTGGGTTCAGTCGAGTATCCAACTTCATAGATATTTCTAACTTTCAGTCACTAAATAGAGATAGCTACTAATCATACTAGTTAATATATATATATATACTTATAACATAGGATTAACATAAGAATAGATATAAGTTAACATAAGTTAGGGCAAAGGTGAATTGCTGGCAAACGGGTAAGTGTTGTGTCAATGTGTAACATTTTTTATGCTTGTCATTGAAGATATTTGTGAATCTTTGCGACAAACACATTCTTGATTAAGTGAGTGAGTTATTCAGGTGTATCAACAGATATCTTATTACATAACTAACATGTCTTCTGAAAAGCCACCTACTAAGGAGGAACTGCGAGAACAAGGAACATTGTTAGGTTATGAGGGTGTAGAGTTGAACAAATATGTAATAGAAGAAGGAAGAGACTGGCGCCGAGAACAAAGGGACATCATCAAGGAGAGAGAGAAGGAAGAACGAGAGGAAAGAATTAAATTAAAAGTCCAGATGGCAGAAATTGAATCCAGAGAGAAGATGCGACAAGCTGAATTGGACAACCAGTTGAAGCAAGCAGAACTGGACAAGGACTTGAAATTAGCTGAGCAGTTAAGACAGCACGAGTTAGAACTGAGGAGATTAGAACTACAAAATCCTGATGCCTCCAGATTTAGCAGTGCCAGCTCTCCAACTGACAGCCAAGACATTTCCTCAGGACAACATATTACTCCAGGAGCAATGAGTTTTCCACTGGCCCACTTCGACCCGAAGGAGGATCAGATGGATGAATATCTTGACAAATTTGTGTTAATGTGTGAAGCCTACAATCTGCCTAAGGATAAATTTAATATTAAACTCTCCCAAGCACTTCGCGGTCCGGCGTATGACGTGTTTGCAAAGCTCCCTCCAGGTCTTGAGAAGGACTTTGTCACACTCAAAAATGCTCTCTTGAAACGATATCAGTTAACTTCCAGTGCCTACAGGTTGAAGTTCCGTACAGCCAAACGGTCACAAGGAGAATCATTTCCTCAGTTCGCCTCACGGTTACACACTTATTTTAACAAGTGGGTAGAACTGAGTGATTTGATGCTACTTATGACGGGCTGGCGGAACTAATACTTGTTGAGCAATTTAAAGATGTTCTTCCAAAACAGCTACAAACCTTTATTGCAGAGAATGGTGGTGCTCGGCTAGAGGAGGTTATCTCACTAGCCGAACGATATTTAACTGCCCATGGCGAAGTAGCTGCCACTAAATCTAGTAATTCTTCTACTGCTCAAAATACTCCTGCAACACAGAATAAGGGTTTTCAGCAGAACAACTCTTACGGTAAGGACACCAGAGGGCACACTGGGGGTCCGCCCCAAAATCCTGGTTTCCAAAACAAAGGCACAAAACCACCAGCAAACAATAGTGGATGGGGTAAACCTTACTGCAAGAATTGCAAAAACAATGATCACCACACGAGCGTGTGCAAGAATAAACCCCCAACCCAGTATGCTGCGTGTATGATTATGGGGGCGAGTACCCAACAGAACGTAGGTTCAAGTAAGGTAACTAGGCCACCCACAGTTGAAACTATCTTGGTTGATGGTAGTCCAGTGGAGTGTCTCTATGACACCGGACTACAATATGACGCCATCATAGCTAGTCAGTTAGTGAAACCCTCACGGGTAACTGAACAAACTGTGGCAGTTAGGGGTGCTACCAGGAGCTCCCAAACAATAACTGCTAAGATAGCCAAAGTAAATGTGACATCAAAGTATGTCACTGGACTCATTTCAGCGGCAGTGATTGATGATCCTGTATACCCTTTCATGCTAGGATGTAAGTATGTATATTTAGGAGAACCATCATCACCCATGATAATGGCAGCGGTGGAGACCCGGAGTCAGGTTGTACATCCACATGAACCTGTACTCCCAATCAACCCTCTACCTCGGGAGATTAGGGCTGCACAAAATGAATGTCCAACTTTAACACCTTGTTTTGGCAAACTGCCAAAAGCTAGGAATCCCCCTGTGGTGGGAAATTTCTATGTAAAAGACAAGTTATTGTACCGTAGGGCGGGAACTACAGGTACCGAACATGGGCAACTTGTCGTGCCTAAAACATATCGTGACCGAATATTACATATGGGTCATACCATATCGTTCAGTGGACATATGGGGGTAGGGGCCACTACCCAACGTGTTTCGTGCCACTATTTCTGGCCGGGAATGACGGCTGATATACAAAGATATGTCAAGTCATGTCCGGAGTGTCAACGCGTGTCACCAAAACATTGGACTGTCCCCGTTACCTTAGGGGAGATGCCCATTCTGAGTACACCGTTTGAGCGGGGAGCCGTAGACATTGTAGGTCCTCTGCCTCGTTCTAAGAGGAGGAATGCTTATATTCTAACTCTTGTGGACACTTGTACTATGTGGTCTGAAGCCATACCGTTACCTGGTATAGACTCCAAGAAGGTAGCTGATGCCCTGGTACACATCTTTACTAGATTAGGTTTTCCCCACCAAATCTTAACTGACAATGGGTCACAGTTCCGGGGAAAACTTATGGAAGAGGTTTTCAACTTGTTCCGGACGCGCCATATTCATACCAGCCCGTACCACCCCCAGTCCAATGGGACAGTGGAACGGTTTAACGGGACTCTCATGTCTATCCTACGCAAGTTAGCCCAGGAAAAGCCTGAACGATGGGACGAATACATTCCGGCAGCATTGTTTGCTTACCGGGAAGTCCCCCATGCTTCCACAGGCCTTCCACCTGCTACCTTGTTGTTCGGGAGGCCTATAAAGGGACCGTTAGAGGCAGTAATGAGGACCTGGACAGAAGAGGGAGTGGATGAAACAGTCCTCACTGCTTCGCAGTATGTAGGAGAGCTAAAACAGAAACTGGAAACCGGATGGAAATTGGCTAATTCCAACCTCCGGCGTGCCAGAAAGAAACATGCATCCTATTACAATAAGAAAACTAAAGATAGGGCGCTTGAGGTAGGCGACAAGGTTTTATTATTGTTACCCCAAGGAAATAACAAACTTGAAATTGGCTGGCAGGGTCCTTTCCCCATTTTAGAGAAATTGTCCCGCACCAATTACAAAATTTCCATTAGGGGTAAACATAAGATTTTCCACATCAATTTACTCAAAAAATTTGTGGAAAGATTAAATGATCCACCGGTGCATCTGATGGCTCTGTCGGTGGCAACTGAGGTTGAAGAGGGAGAAAACTCAGGGGTGGAGTATCCTCTGAAGCCTCAAGAGACGGTGAACGATGTCCTCATCAACCCTGACTTGGAGACGTCCGAGTTAGAGAAGATGAAACGAGTTCTAAAGGTCTCATGCCTCAGTGCTAACAGATAAGCCGGGTAGGACAAAACTGGTCGAATTTGACATGAAATTAAATACCTTGGACCCAGTCCGACAAAAACACTATCCGGTCCCATATGCTAAACAGGACGCGTTACAAGAAGAGATTAAGTATCTTCTCAAGGAAGGGATCATTTCTCACTCAGGAATCTCCTTACAGCGCCAGTGTAGTGCTCCTACGGAAGCCAAGTGGTGAGCATAGGCTATGTATTGATTACCGCCAACTAAATGGAGTGACGGAATTTCAAGCTGAACCCTTACCGGATCAGGGACTGTTATTTGCCAAACTTAGTAAAGCCAAATACTTTTCCAAGGTAGATCTTAGTAAAGGATATTACCAGATACCGGTCAAGAAGGACATCCGACCATATTTAGCCTTCAGCACAGCAGATGGCCATTATGAGTTCAACGTGCTTCTTTTTGGGTTAAGTTACGCCCCTGGGGTGTTCACACGCATGATGCGGTTATTACTAGATCCACTGAAGGACCCTAATATTAGCAACTTCATGGATGATATTTTAATTGCTTCAGAGACGTTTGAGGGTCACCTACAGTCCCTAGACAGGCTGTTGGGAAGATTGGCGGAGACAGGACTGACCGCTAGACCTGCTAAATGCCAGTTAGCTTTTAGCCAGCTGGAGTTCCTGGGGCATACAGTAACGCAAGGACACATGTTCCCGGAACAGAAGAATATTGAGAAGCTGTTGAAAGCTACCAGACCCAGGACAAAGAAAGACGTGCGATCCTTTGTATCCTTGGGGGGTTTCTATCAAAAATTCATTAAGAACTTTAATGTGCTTGTAGCACCATTGACTGATGCAACAAAAAAAGCGGCACCAGAACAAGTAAAGTGGACTCCTGAATGCGAAGAAGCATACACCGCATTAAAGGACAAGCTCACTGATAGACCAGTATTACAGTTACCAGATTTGTCTCGCCCATTCACGCTGAGGACGGACGCGAGCAATGTGGGAATTGGGGCAACGTTATTACAACCCGGCCGGGAACAAGCAGAAATGTTATTCCCTGTAGCATACGCAAGCCGGAAACTCAACGGGGCTGAGAAAAACTACTCTACCATTGAGAAGGAATGCCTAGCTTTGGTCTGGGCTATTCAGAAATTTCAACCATACCTGTATGGGACGGAATTTACGGTACAAAGTGACCACCAACCCCTTATGTTTCTTGCATCATCTAAACAACTGAACACCCGGTTGATGAGGTGGTCCTTACTATTACAGCCTTATGCATTCAGAGTGGAATACATTCCGGGCAGTCAGAATGTAGGGGCTGATTTTTTGAGTAGACATTGTGCTATTGATGAAGAGGGGGACCTGTCCAAATGACCCATAAACGTCAGAGTAAGGGCTGACAAAACTATATGAGAGTTCGGGCTGGAGAAAAAGTTGCTTCTCCAACTTTTTTTGAACGATGGGCATTTGTGACAGGTTGGCCCACCTCTCAGATCGTTTTGTTACTAGATGGAGATAGCCCTCAGTAAACCCCTCTATGTATCCTGTAGTAATTTTTATTTTTATCTATATTTTCAAATATTAGATAAAATTGTCTTTGGTTAGTGTATTTATATACATAAAACTATAGAGAGAGTTAAATACTATTTCTTCTTATAGTTAGAAGTAGATGTAGGGTAGAGTTCGTTTACAAGCCAAGAAATCAAGTCAGGCTGAATTTTATATTCAGTTTTGGCTGTGAATAATAATTTGGCCACAGGAAGGGAACTCTCCTGGATGAGAAGTTAACTTCCGGTAGCACCCTAACTATCTGCCATTTTTGATAGCAACCTGGAGGGAGCAAGGAGCTACTATCACGTCAATTGGCTAAAATTGAACACCTGTCTGTGTTTAAACATATTTTATTGCTGGCTCTTGTTAAGCCGAAAAACCCTCTAAAACATAGAAAAGCCAATGATAGTCTCCACTCCCGATAGGCCAGTCAAAATCTAGTTGCAGGGTGAGTTAATAATAATTTTGTTAAATATTTTTCTGTGTGTCAAAATGCCGGCAAAATCTAAAGGCCATGCCGATCGATAATAGATAACATTAATTAAAACTAGTGTTAGTTAACTAATATTAGAATTAGGACCATGTTTGTGCCATGTGGCTTGCCGACAAGGGTAAAACGCAAAGCTCGTCACATGTGGCATTAGAAACATGGATAAATTACATTACGTGATTCTCGAAATTAGGTATCCACCTGCGGAAGGACACCTGAGTTAGTCAGTAGACGATTAGAGTTAAGATAAATTAATTATGTACTTAACTTCGGAACTAGCGTATTTCTCTAGATAAAATACTTATTAGTTGAAGGAATTAGTTCAGAGAGTGAATAGTTACAATTAATTATTCTTTATTAATCTCTTATCTTGCCCATAGTCAGATTACTACCATGTGGTCCAATATGGCCCACTTAACAAAGTTCAAACCTTGGGGGAATTCTCCAACCCTAATATTGTTCTTGTATATAGTGAAAGTAATCTTAAATCTAGCTAAGAAATCTTCTAGATAATTAATTATGTTTAATTAATATAAGGAAGACTTGCTAGTAGTACAACTCATAACTCTTTAAGTGAACTTAGGGTGTTTCATTGATTTTAATGGTTCACTCGTGTACATCGTGAAGTTATAGTTGTTGTGTGTGATTTCATTTCATTCTATGGAATTCATAATGTGATGTTAATTCATCGTGTGGAGTGTAGTTTGTGTGTTTCCATACTTGGAAAATGATGTGTGGTGTTTCATCGATTTAATGGTTTGTTAATGTATATGTGACGTCGGAGTTGTGGCGTCTGAGTTTCATTCCATTGAAGTCATCCTATATGTACTGTTAAGTCATTATGTGAATTGTGATTCATGTTTCCATGATTAATCATGACTTAGAATATATATTTGGAATGTGGTCTTTGAAGTAGAGCATTGTGATTGTACATGTTTGATCTAAATGTCAGCAGAGAGAATAGGATATCATTTGTGTGCTGTTTCCATTAGATCAGTGTGCTGTTGTAGATTTCAGATAAGGAATCAAAATGTGTAAATTGAGATAATACATGCTATGAAATTTATGAGACAAGCATGCCATGCAGGACATGGCCAAAGAATTTACAATTCTGTCTTGAAGGATTATTCACTCCTTCTCACTGTCATTCACAGAGCCTGCACCCTGATCATCTGTAGCCGTAGTCACGACCGGTGATTGAGCTACGAACCACTCACTTGATGCAGCAGAGAGTGGAGTCCATACCACGATCCAGTCAGCACTGACAGCTTACCATCCAGGAGGCTAAGGATTATCAGATGAGTGGCTACCCACCCGTTTGCCACTGCACAGCAATCACCAATTTGTCTGCCTATCGGCTAAGAGTCTATGATTATATCCTCTAGCTGAACATTATCTTGTAGAAATTTCAGGGATCTGCGTATCTCTTATGTGTCAGTGAGTTCCCAGTGGGGCTCACGTAGTGTTCTTTAGGATTAAACGTTATGTTATATTTGTACTTTTAACAACTGCGTCTGTCATTAGATTAGAATTAGCATCATCAGATTGTGTGACGAGTGAAAGGACTACATCTATACGTATCATTCTGTCTTATCTCCTGTTGTGTGAGAATACATTAGGCAGTGGGGGCTCATTATTCTTCCAGGCACGTTAGCAGGAATAACTTGACATACTGTCTTCTTGTGTTAGTACAGTTAGTCGTCATAACTTTCCGCCTGGCACTGTTTAGAAGTAGTGATCCATTCTGGGACTTTGATAATCATTCTTCTAGAATTGCGAGCCATTTGATCGCTTCTTCAGCAGTGGTTAGATTCTCTATTCATAGAAGTCTATTTAGTATCTACTTTGGTCCAAGTCCATCCTAGTAGAATACGTTTACGCGACAGTGCAGTCGCCGCGAACTGTGCAGTTTAAGATTTAATGATTGAATGAAAACATGTCTCGATTTGATGTTATGAGACTGTGTGGGCGACAAAGACGTACCGGTCGGGGGAAAGTTCAATATTTCTGGGGACGAACCTAACGCCTGGCTATTGGTAGCCATAGCGACTACACCACCCCGTTTGAAATGATATTGATATATAAATGATAGATGATATATAAAAGAAGATGTCTGGAGACAAGAGACCATACAGACCAATAGATGTTACTTTGGGTATATTGATTGTCGTATGGTAGAAGTTAAGGGCTTCATATGCTCCAAGTACTCAGTTTTGTTTTATTATGTGTTCGTGTGGCCATTTTGTTCTTAGAGCATTGTCCTGTTGTGTGTTTGTGTGACTCGTTTATTCTGAAAGCCTTATCTTATAATGTGTTTGTGTGAAGACTTTGGTCTTACAGCTTGCCCTATTATGTATTTGTGTGATCAGTATGATCAAACAGCATTGTTCGTGTGTTGCCGGGGCCCATACGGGGGAGCAAAGAATAGTAACACTGTTTCCTACCATGCACGTCGTAAGAGGCGACTAAAGAGGGTATGGTGCCGGCGCCCTGCTACTGAATGAGTGCTTGGCGCGACACTGTGAGCTGTGAATTTCGCGTGAAATGCTTTTACATCTGTCCGCGGTTGTTTTTAGTGTGAACTGCATGTTCCCAACGACGGCCGGCTGTTGCTGGAATGACTGGTTTGCCTTTTCGGTTCACGAGTGCATTTTTTTCAGGAGACTCCTGGGAGTCGTCACTGTAGCTACGGAGTTCGTGCTTTGTGTGGCGCTTTCGGTGGGTCGCCCTACGGAAAGAGACCGAGCCATATGGGATAAAATCCGGGTCAATGAAGTCTTTTTGGTGACTGCCGTTTCCATCGACGATGAACTGTATTTTTCATGGAAGACTTTTGTGATTGGCATTCTGGCGGCGGCATTATGCACAGTGTACCTGTGCGGGCTGTTGGCTTGCCGACACTCCTGTCTATTCCATTGTTAACATGGGGCAGTGCGGAGCATTTTGTGTGATATTCACTGGCACAGGAACGGAGCAATATGGGGACAACCCGTTGCCGTGAAGTTGGAACCGCGACTAACTAACTAACTGTGTTTGTGTGACAAATTTGTTCTTAGAGTATTGTCCTACTGCGTGTTTGTGTGTTTGTTGCGTGAACTACATTTCGGAGACAAAATGGCGTGGCTGGCTAGAAAACATCTAGAAACGGAACAACACATCTAGAAATATCGAGACTTGTAGGCGAACATCTGGTTGGGAAGTGACTGCCGCTTCCATCATGGATGAACTGTATGTTCGTAGAGGAATGTGTGGCATTCTGGCGACGGCATTATGTACAGTAAATTGTTTTTACATCTATCGGAGGTTATTATGATTATATATAATATCTGAGGGAAGGATGGGTTAGTGGGTGTTTGGGTGGGGGTGTGTGTGGGTGAGTGTGTGTGTGGGTGGGGTGTGTGTGGGGAATGTATGTGGGTGAGTGGGGTGTGTAAGGCTGGGGGAGACTGTGTGTGGGTGGGTGGGTGGGTATTGGCGGGTTGGGGTGGGTGGGGTGTGTGCGGGTGGGGGATGTATGTGGGTGGATGGAGGGTGTGGGTGTATGGGTGGGTGATATATGTGGGTGGGTGAGGTGTGCGTGGGTGGGTGGAGGTTGTATGTGGGTGGATGGGGATGTGTGTGTATGGGGGGTTTGGGTGTTTGTGGGTGGAAAGAGGTTGTGTGGGTGGGTGAGGGATGTGTCTCATAACATTGTAATATGCATTTTGACAATGCATTTTCCTATGTGAATGCATCATGCACTATTGATGAATGAAAGATGAGTGATTGGAAGGGCCGAATGTAAGACAGGCCAGCGTGTCCAATTTGTAAACCCTTTTAAAATAAAGTTGAATTGAATATTTTGTTGCGTGAACTGCATTTTGGAGGGAATATGGCGTGGCTGGCTTGGAAACGTCTAGAAACATCGAGACTTTGTAGGTGAACATCTGGTTGGGAAAGTGACTGTCAATTCCATCAAGGATGAACTGTATGTTTCGTAGAGGACTTTTGTGGTGATATTCTGGCGGCGGCATTATGCACAACGTGCCTGAGCTGGCCGTTGTTTGTCTAGACTCCTGTCTTTTCCACCTTTCACATGGGGCAGTGGGGAACATTTTATGTGATATTCACTGGCACGGAAACGGAGCATAATGGGGCCGACCCTTTGCTGTGATGTTGGAACCGCGACTAATGACTAATGTGTGTTTGTGTGACCAATTTGTTCATAGAACATTGTCATGGTATGTTTCTAGAACATAGTCCTACTCTGTAATTGTGTGACGAATTTATTCATAGAGCACTGTCCTACTGTGCAGTTGTGTGACCAGTTTGTTATATAGCATTAGCCTCCCAAGTTAATGGAATCAGCTGGTTCTCACCAGTGTCCTATTATGTGCTTTTTGTCCAGTTGTCTCCCAACAATATCCTGTCAAAAGTGGACGTTGTATCCATTATTCCTACGTATTTCTTTCTTACTCTTGTAAACCCAGCTACGAAGAATCAACTGCTCTTATATCAAGGGATACTTCCCTGCCTTTAGGGCCTCGAGAGCATAGACTTGAGAGGGCTAACTTGTCTGTCACTCCGGTGGTCAGGGCCTTTCCGTTTCTGTTAATGACAGAATTTAATTACTTCCGACCTGTACCGCCCTGGGGCCAACCCAACCTAGTGAAATTGGTATAGAAAAGACGGCGAGTAAACGACCAGACAACCTAACTGTATTTTCAATGTCCTAGTATATATTAAGGTCTTAAAGTCTAGCATTTACGCCCCTTCATAGTTCTCCGTAAGCGCAGGGCTTAATGCGCTATGGTTAAACTTCCGGTGCACTGATGACGCAGTATGGGGTTCAAACCTCTACACCAATAGCTTGGACTTACACGTTGACTTGTCATTCAGAAATCAATGGCAAACTACGGAACATCGAATTAACTAGAAACATCACCCTGGGATTGGGGTTGAACACTGAGAAGGACAAGCGACATTTATTCTAAAAAGTAAAGGGTCTCTTGCCAGGTCCTTAACAGCATTATGGTGCTCGCCCGGTACGTTTAGACCAACTGGCACTGGATACATGTGGACAGTATCACGTTCATCATCATTACATCCCTAGCATGTCTGATACCCATTTTAGCCGGCGTTGATGAGCACCTCAACCGAATGGCTAGAACATCGTGCTCTCACTCGGGTGGCCCGTGGTCAAATGCTCGACGAAGCGATGAATTTTTGTTTTCTCTGCCGAGAGCAAAAAGAAAACCTTAACCTGCACAGTTCGCGGTGACTGCACTAGCCAGGAAGTGGCCTTAATTCCTCAGGCTCAAGACCTTTCCCCACCACAAGGTACTATAGGCAGTAATGGCGGTTGATGTGTAAGCCCAGGGAAAGCAAAAGAACAATCTTCCTAGAAGAGATTGGAACACATGCCCATCGAAGCAGCAGACAAGCGTGCTAGTCAGTGCGCTACCTCGACTCCCGGAGCAGTGTGTACCGCGTGAGTACTTTACCTGTACGGCTGTTTTGCCTCGAAGAATATCCTTTGGCACTGCATCGTTTGACGTAGGTTCAAAGTACTGAAAGCAGTTTCTCAGTTTCTCCTGTTTGGTTATGTGCAGTGTAAACACATGATTCCGAAAGGTCAGTAGGTGAGTGCACTTGTACGCATGCATTCTACACTTTCGTGAATTTCTAATAATAGAACCTAGTTACTTGTATTTATCTTAAGATGGAAGTCGCAGTGTGAACATGCCTCTCCACAAACTACGATCTCTGACGTCATGAATCAATTTGTGTGTTGACTTCCTCCCATGCCATGACACACGATTGTAAAAAATCTTCTCATGCTGGCTTCCTCTATGTCTTTTTCCACAAATATTTCCAGTTGTCACAACATGTTCGTTTTTGTCTTCTCATAACGTGGCCAAAAACCAATGACTGCCTCTTTCTGATATTGTGGTAAGTTGTCTTTGCGACTCAGCTTCCCTTAAAACATCCCGATTGCTCTTTTTGGCTATGCAATTAATTTTCAGCATTCTTCTGTAAAACCATATCTCCAATGCTTCCATTGATTTATTTTTTTACTGTTTACTGTTTTACTAATTGTCCAGGATTTGCAGCCGCATGTTATAAACTGGTTCTATGTAACATGCGAGGACTCTTTATCTGACTTTCAATGACAATGACGTTTGAGCAACGTGTTCTCCATTTGATATAATGCAGTTTTTGTTTGTCCTATTCTGCTTATTATCTCAGTGATGCATCTTCTGTCTGATATTATCCATGTGCCTAGATATCTGAATTTACGCACTTGCCCCAGAATAGTGTT
>JACEFZ010021971.1:115000-162992 GCA_014155875.1 Cepaea nemoralis | reverse complement strand
CTTGAGACTTCTCCGTACTATTCTCATTTAAACTCTATAGAACTTGTGTGGGCTAAAATTTAAGGACAGATGGCATCTGACAATACTACATTCAAATTGTCTGACGGCAAGGTACTAACCCAGTCCGCGCTATTAAATATTGACAACAGTTACTAGAAAAAATGTGAGGACCATGTGTTGAAAGAGGAAGAGGAAGATTGGAGAAAGCGTGGATTGAATTTTATGCAACAGAGAACAGTCATCAACCTACTGGAATCGTCCGACACAGATTAAGGTCTTGGCAGATCGCAGACATGAATCGACATGCACACCTACTGGGATATTTTGCTATTCAGAAGAATTGCAGGCCCTTAACATTACAGCATCGGCACAAACATTACACCTTGTAAATGGAAACAGTTTGTATTCACAGTGATGAATGTTCAGTTCCGCAAGCCCTCAACTGGTATTTAAAAAAAAACAACACTAAATGCATTGAATACCAACAGAAGAGTAATCGCCGTGGATACTGACATATTGTGGCATAACAAGAAACGTGAGAAGAAACACGTCAAAGTAGGGGACAACACGCGAACATACGAATCTATCTATAAACTTCAATGAAAAGAGGACCAACATCTTGACCGTTAAGAAGGAAGCCCTCTATAGAGACATTCACAGCTTATATATATAACAACACATATACTTAAGAAATCTAATATGGCCGCTGTTTATCTTGGTTTCCATGGCAACCGTTACGTACAAAGTCAATTTGACAGTATTTTATCAATCAGCAGTCTTCAGTATCAAACCGTAGACCATAACAGAACATAGAAATTAAATATTAGAGAATGTCACCAAGGTCACCAGTTTAATTCTTGTCATAACTACTACTTCTTCTTCTTCTTCTTCTTCTTCTTCTTCTTCTTCTTCTTCTTCTTCTTCTTCTTCTTCTTCTTCTTCTTCTTCTTCTTCTTCTTCTTCTTCTTCTTCTTCTTCTTCTTCTTCTTCTTCTTTTCTTCTTCTTCTTCTTCAGCATTCCGAGCCATTGAGGTTCTTTGCTGCAGATACAATCGTCTCCATTCGTCTCTCTGGTTGACCTTCTCTTGCCAGTCGTTGATTCCAAGTGCTTGTAGGTCTGTATGTATATATTATCTCTCCACCGTCTTCTTGGTCTACCTCATAACTTACTCCAAAAATATAGACTGCGTCTACTTTCTACAATCAGAATTAATTCATTTATTTATCGTAGAACTTGCTCATTTGTCTTTCCGTTTGAGCATGGTATTCTTTGCTGTTTCCACAGAAACTACATGCCCATTGACATTAGATGCTTTTTTTTTTAAATTCTGAAACATGAGGTAGAAAATGTTATCAAGAAAATGAAACACGGTTAAACTCCAGGTTCGGACAATATTCCTCTATAAATATATGATGAACTGGGAGCACGTGGCCTACAAAGGATATCAAAATGAACGAACGAACGAACAAACTTTATTTTCAAAGGGTTAAGAATTGGGCACGCAGGCCAAATGATCCGTAATAAGATAGGTCCCGGCGGAGATCTCATATATATGAAGATCAATTGTCATCACAATATGTAAAACTCAACCAGGAATAAAGAATGTTAGAACCCAATACAATAATTATCCTCACCATCTGCCATTTTTGCTGTCAAGCGTCGTGGGGAAGGAATAATTGACATTCCAGCGCCCGAATTATAGCACTGGATAGTGTCTTTGATGTCGTCAATGCATTTTCTTTTCGGGCGTCCTCTTGCTGTCACATCAGATCTTCTTGTTTGTAGAGCCATTGCTGGCGCTGCACTCTATCGAGATGGCTGAACCGTTTTATTTTCTGTCTTTCAATATATATGGCACACGGTGTTGATCCCACTGTCTCTCTGATAACATCATTTCATACTCAGTCTCAATGTAACCATATATAATCATCAGTTTAACGACCTATGTTACCTAACTATTATTTCAACGTGTAAAAGACCTATTTCATCATGTCCGCTGCCAAATGGCGTAGTCCTTGCTGCATCTCCACAGATCTCAGCCCCTAGAGTCCTGGATCAAGTCTGTTGAAGATACTCCTCTCTGCCACCGTCAGACGCCACCCAGCATAAGTTCTCCGGGTCTGCCTCTTCCGCCCTTGACCTTTCGTCTCGCTCTGTTCTTTAATGCCTTTCTTCTCAGTACGTGACCAGAGAATGCAGTATGTCTATCTTGTAACAGTATACAATGGCCTACTTTTATAAACCCCTCCAGACTGTCATTGCTAGTTACTCTGACAGAATCTGTCAAAACTGTCATTTACTGCCAATATAGTACTTTGCGGTGTATGGCGGGGAGGGGGGGGGGTGGAATCTTGAGCCCGAGGAATTAAGGCCGCCTGGCTAGTGCAGTCTCTGCGAACTGTACAAGCTAGAGTTTTCTTTTTGCCCCCGACAGAAAAAAAAATAAAATAAAAAACTCCACACATTACAGAGGATTCGAACCGGGTCTCCCGAAGGATAATCCGGCATTCTAGCCACTCGGGCAGCCGCTCCTCTAAAAATGTAACAACCTTAGTTTGAATTTGTTGCAGGGAAGGGAGTTCGTGATTAAAAACTCCTCCTCAGTGCAAGCACGACAGACAGTTTCTGATCATCAGAAATAGTCCCCTTTCCCGGACTGTTTCGGCCCTTTATCTTCCTTACACCCACTGGTTGACACCCAGTCAGATCGTGACTTCGGATGTCTTTCTCCTGCCGTGCAAACCTACCCTTTTTCGAGACGTTCGAGTCGTTTCCCCACTTATCTCACACATGCGCATTGTGCCTGCTCACAAGCCACCCCTCCTTCGGGGAGGAGAACACCCTGCACCCGGTGCTTCGTGCCCTTAGACATGTTCTAGCACCTTCGACCGTGAGAATCCGACAGAAGGAAGTAAACGTAACTTAGCCTAAGCTGAGGCAGCCGTTAACAAGTTGAAGAATACTCTCTGCAATTTATACTTGTCAGCCCGGGTGAGGAGATGTGTCCTTATGTGCTATATAGATTAACTCATTCAGTGCCGTAGGATAGAATTTCGCCAAATGTGACCCCCTCCCCCCACCCCGTATAGACAGAAATTGAAACGAGAAAAAGAGTGTTGAAGTGCTACATAGAACTTGTACTTTTGTATGGATGTGAAGCATGGACAATGAGCAGATAAGTTGAAAAACATCTCGTGACTGTGGAAATGTGGTTTCTGAGGGAAATGCAAAGAATACCATGGACAGACAGAAAAACCGATGAACAAATCCTTCAAGAAACAAATGAAAATCGTAAACTCATTAGAAACATTAGACGTAGACAGTCAACATTTTTTGGGTATGTTATGAGAAGAAATGAATTTTAGAAGTTGGTGACAACTGGCAAGATCGAAGGAGAAGACCATGAAGTAAATACCTGGATGGCTTGGCCACGTGTCGTGGTTGAGACAGAAGCACGGAACTGATCCACGACTTTGGTGATCGAGTGAGATGGCAAAACATGACCGCCCACGCTTATCGGCATGGCACATGATGGATGGATGGTAAAGACAGAAGGGTGATATATCGCCACGCTAGAGTCATCATGTAATTTGTTTCGTATCGAGGTATCTTCCTCAATTTTAATGCTCAGCTTATTGAAATTGACACTTTACTTGTTCATTTAATTGTGCGTCATGTTTGGTCAAAACCGACTATTAATTTTGGCACTGAGTCAGTGAAATCCTATTGTAAGGAAACGAATCATGTAGAATTAGCAGGATAAGTGAGGAATTGTGTGGAGGCTGTGGATATATTGTCATATAGAAGAATGATGGGAATGTAGCTAGTTTAGTTTAGTCGATGTATCAACATCACGGCACACGGGTGTAACCCATAAGTGCTCCGTTCTCCTCCTAACTCAAACCTGAGTCTGGAGAAACTCAGTTCAGTGCACGAACTCCGTAACACCGGAGAGGATCCTGAAATACTTTAGGTAGATTTTTAACTCGAAATTTTGCCCGGGCAGCGCCGTTAGGCTACTCTTTTTCGATTTCCAACTGCCAAGAGATTTTTTACGTGCGCAACAATACACACGGGCGTCCGATCTCACTACCCAGAGACCAGGGGAAATTTTATTACTAGAAGTCCACGTGAAAAAATCCCGGTCCTCACCGGGGCTTGAACCCGGGACCTCCAGCACTCGAGGCGGACACCATACCTCGAGACCACGCAGCCTTCCTGGTGAGAATGTAGCGTTGGTGATCATGTCTTTCCACCGCCTTTTGTCTTTTGTGGTGCTAATAATTTCTAATACTGATGTTCCTTCACGCCATGATGTCTAACTATCCGACATCTTGGTCTCCCCCTGCCTCCCCTCGCCTCCAACGTTCCTTTTGTAACGACATACTTCAGCTTTCCTCTTCCCGTGACGTCTAAAGCATGTGGACTGCTTTCTCCCGATGCGATTCACCAGTTCTCTGATTGATTGATTGATTGATTGATTTAGGAACCGACATCACAGCATTCGGGACATTCCCATAAGCGCTCCGTCCCCATCCTCAGCAGCCAGCGAAGAGTTCCAACAATAATAGTTCCAGTAGTAATCTGATTATATGTCCGTCTCGACTTTCCTCTGAGCGTTGAGCGTCGGCCAGATCCTCTCGTCACTCCTCGCTGCCTCATTCTAACCAGACTATGGTGATCCATTTGCTCCTCCGAGGTGTGCACGTGCTCCCACAAGGCCGCAACCACGTCTGCCTTGTCATGCATCAATACTCCACCAAGTTTTGCCGAGCCAGCCAATCTGTCCGCCTGTTCATTCCCCAGCACACCGGCATGCCCAGGAGAAAAGATCCAGGTGATGCTTGCTACCCGTGACCTCCGAAGCGAAGCAAGCCACTCTGCACGAAGCTTGCCTGTTCTCACCCTTCTCGGCATGCTTTCTGAGTCAGTTACAATCACAATGTGTGTATGTATCGTGTTTTCTATCCAGCGGAAAGCTGCACTGACCGCCTCCACCTCCATTCTTAAACTAGATGTAGTGTCATCATACGCCAGGCTTTCCTGCACCAGTTCTCAGTGTGAGTTAACTTCTTTCACGACATCTTCCTTGCTCTGTCTGTCTGTCCACTATATTCTCATCATTCTTCTATAAAACCACACCTTCCACGTAATTCCTCAATTGTCTGCTAATTGTCGATGATTAGCTTCCGTAATCAGGTTTTAGCCAAGCACAGCTCTTAAGAACTCTTGTCCTCACCTTGATTGAAAAAAAGATAAATTTAAGATAATATTCATTATCTTCATTCTAAACTTAATATTTACTACATCTTCATTCTAAACTTAACATTTATTACATCTTCATTCTAAACTTACCATTTATTACATCTTCATTCTAAACTTAACATCTACTACATCTTCATTCTAAACTTAACATTTACTACATCTTCATTCTAAACTTAACATTTACTACACCTTCCATATTTTGTTTCTAAAGTACCAAAATAGTTAATGAATACGTTTAATTGTTTCAGATTCGCTCTATTCACTATAATGTTGCCTTTTTAGTCAGTCATGTGTTCTTTGTAATGACCATGATATCTGTTTTTCTGTTATTCCGTTTAAGACCTTTGTTCTGACTTTGTGTTGTAATGATATCTGTCTCTTCCTGTAATCGCGTTTCATTTTCAGTGATCAAAACCAGCATAACGCAGGTTGCTTACATTGTGCCCACCAACGGTTTTACTCAATTATCATCATGTGCCATGCCGATTAGCGTGGGCGATCATGATTCGCTAACTCACACGATCACCAGAGTCGTGGATCAAGTCTGTATTTGGGTCTCGATCACGCCATGTGGCCTAATCATCCAGATATTTACTTGTCTGCATTCTCTTTGTTCTTTCTCCCTCAATCTTGCCATTTGTCACCCAGTTTTCTAGATCAGTGGTTCTCAACCGGTGGGGAGTTTCCCACCCCCAGGGGGGGGGGGGGAATTTTAGGGTTTCCGGGGGGGGGGGGGGAATTAAGATTATTTCTAGATTGTGTTAATACAAGAACTGATTACTTGATATTGTTTTTCCCTTCATACTTTACAATTCTGTACGTATCATCCTTCTGAAATTCATTTTATAACATAAGTAGATCCGCAAATCACATTTTATATACATGTTTAGACTTGTTTTAGTATATGCTATTAAATTTAGCTTCAATTATTACGTATACCGTGTAGGGGCAGGGGGAAATTTTTAGGGAGGAAATACGAAGAGGGGGGGGGGATGACATTCTAAAAATATGATGAGGGGGGGGGGGGGATGACGTCCTAAAAATATGGTAAAGGGGGTCACGGGCCAAAAAGGGTTGAGAACCACTGCTCATAATGTGCCTAACTATCTTGACTGTATGCGTTTAATTTCTATAATCAGTTTATGGTTCCCAGTTTTTTTCCTTGTCATCATCATCATGTGCCATGCCGATAAGCGTGGGCGGTCATGTTTTGCCATCTCACTCGATTACCAGAGTCGTGGATCAGCTCCGTGTTCCTGTCTCGACCATGCCACGTGGCCAAGCCATCCAGATATTTACTTCTCGGTCTTCACCTTGGTCTCTTCCCTTCGATCTTGCCAGTCGTCACGAAGTTCTCCAAGTCATTTCTTCTCATAACATGCCCAAAAAATTTTGACTGTCTACATCTAATGACTCTAATCAGTTTACGATCTTTATTTGTTTCTTGAAGGACTTGTTCATTGGTTTTTACGTTTGTCCATGGTATTCTTTGCATTTTCCACAGCCATCAGCTGTTTGTCAGCTTGACTGCTTATTGTCCAAGCTTCACATCCATACAAAAGCACAGGTTCTATGTATCCCCCTCAACACTCTGTCTGATACAGTCCAATATCCTTTAATCAATTGTGCTCTCTCTGTATCCATTATAATTGCTACTCCTCGCTGATGTTGTAATGCCCATTCCTGTCCATCTGGTCTCACATATACCTAACAGGTTAATATTTAATCTTCTCATTTCATTCTTCATGTCATAAATTTTCCATCGCCACTCATAGTTCTTAAATTCCACGCCTCATATCCATACAAAAGTACAGGTTTTTGTAGCACCTCAACACTCTTTCTCGTTGCAAATGACAGTGTTTCTTGTAGGACATGATCATTGTTTTATTCTGTCTGTCAATTTTATTCTTTGCATTTTCCCCGGAAACCATATTTACACTATCATTAAACGTTTTTCAGCTTGTCTGCTCATTAAGAGCTGCATAAGGTCACATGGAAACATCCAAGATCAGGCCATTAGCACCAGCTGGATTTCATCATCACACGGAGATAACATCTGAACCATATACCATTGACTCGAAGTTACCACAGTGCTGACTGTGATACGGATCATTCTGTGATTGTTGCAAGGGTTAGACTGAGACCAAAGAGAATCTACACAGCTAAACACAAATCTAGCCCCAGGATTAATATTATTAACACTCACGATCCTGAAAAGTGCTTTCAGTTTCAACAGCAACTTGAAGACGCTTTCACTGATACACCAGAAAATTGTACAGTAAATGAAAAGTGGGGTCAACTTAAGAAACTCTTTATAAAATTACCGTAGGGGTTTACGGCACTGTGGATCATCTGAGGCAGGACTGGTTTGAGGCAAACAGCCAGACTCTGCAGCCCTTGATTGATAAGAAGAAGATAGCTCTCTTAAGAAACAAGGAAAGACCAACGCGTAACACTCTGAGTGAGCTAAAGCAAGCTAGGAAGGATGTGCAAACGGCTGCCAGGCAGTATGCAAATGATTATTGGATCAAGTTATGTCAGTCCATTCAAATCGCAAGTGATAAGGGAAACATCAGAAGCATGTATGAAGGAATAAAGAAAGCCTGTGGTCCAATGATCAAAAGAAGTGCACCATTGAAAACCTTGACTGGAGAAATCATAACTGATAAGAAACAGCAGATGGACAGATGGGTAGAGCACTATTTGGAGCTTTACTCAAGTGAGACCAAACTAGCGGATGATGCCCTCAACGCCATAGAGGCTCTACCAACTCTTGACCACCTGGACACACTTCCCACCATAACAGAAGTTAAGTGTGCTATAAATGAACTTGCATCTGGCAAGGCTCCAGGTAAGGATGGGATTCCAATAGAGGTTATCAGGAGTGGGCAAGACACACTCACTCTACAGATCCACCAGCTAATAGAGCTATGCTGGCGAGAAGGACAAGTCCCACAGGATTTCAAAGATTCAAGCATCATAACACTGTACAAGAACAAGGACGATCGGAGCGACTGCAACAACTATAGGGGTATCTCACTTCTGTGTATTGTTGGAAAAGTATTTGCCAGAATTGTTCTGCGCAGACTTCAAGTCCTAGAGATCAAGTCTACCCCGAATCACAGTGTGGCTTTCGACGGAACCGGTCTACCATTGATATGATATTCTCATTGCGACAAATGCAAGAAAAATGCCGTGAACAGAATCAACCACTGTTTATTGCCTTCATCGACCTCACAAAGGCATTTGATTTGGTCAGTCGTGAGGGTCTGTTCAAGGCACTAAAGAAGATTGGCTGCCCACCAACTCTTCTGTCCATTGTGGAATCGTTCCACACAAGCATGAAGGGTATAATTAAGTTTGATGGTGCAACGTTTGAAGAGTTTGAAATCAAGAGTGGAGTTAAGCAAGGTTGTGTAATAGCTCCCACCCTCTTTGGAATATACTTTTCACTTCTACTGAAATATGCCTTTCGTGATCAGGATGGTGGTATATACATTCACTCACGCTCAGATGGCGGCCTCTACAATGCTCAGAGATTGAAGGCCAAGACCAAAATTAGGAGGGTACTGATCAGAGAGTTGCTTTTTGCAGATGATGCTGCAGTTACGACCCACTCTGAGGAAGAATTGCAATGTCTACTATCTGCATTCTCCAATGCTTGTTCTGAATTTGGTTTAACAATTAGCAAAAAGAAGACACAGATTATGTCACAAGGTGCACATGGGGTACCATCAATCTTTATTGACGACGCCGAACTAGAGATGGTAGACCATTTTACATATCTAGGATCAGTGGTAAATAGCAAATTATCCCTAGATCAGGAAATCAACATCCGGATTGGTAAGGCAGCAACAACAATGAACAGGTTAAGAAAAAGAGTCTGGGAGAACAGGAAGCTTACTGCCAAAACAAAAGTCCTTGTCTATCAAGCCTGTGTCCTTAGTACTCTTCTTTATGGCAGTGAAACATGGACAACTTACTCACACCAAGAGAAACGTTTAAACAGCTTTCATATGCGGTGTCTGCGAAGAATTCTTGGTATTAAGTGGCAAGACAAAATCACAAATACTGAAGTATTGGAAAGATCAGGTTGTGTGACGGTTTATTCCATGCTCAGTCTTCGTAGACTTAGATGGATAGGACATCTTAGGAGGATGGATGATGGTAGAATACCAAAGGACATCTTTTTTGGTGAATTACAGATGGGTAAGAGATCTTAGGGTCGGCCTCTACTACGATACAAAGATGTGTGTAAGCGGGACATGATTGATACAGGCATTGATAATGCACATTGGGAGCAAGTCGCCGCTGAACGTGTTGCATGGAGGGCAAACATAAGAAATGGAATAAAGACAAAGGAGAAAATTATTGCAGATAAGTCACACCCAGCGTGTGAGACGTAATAGGTGCATGATGGTGGAAAAACCATGTGTTCACATGCACCTACAGTGAACAAACATTTACAGCGCGAATTGGCCGCCATAGGTAGACGTTATTATGCCTTTTTGAAGCACAAACATCGTCTGTCAAGACGGCAAGGTGCCAATGGCTCATTATCCACGTTTAACTTCCATACAAAGTACAGGTTCTTTGAGCACCTGAACACTCTTTTTACCGTTGCGATTGCCATCTTGTTATTGGTCAGTATGTTTTCCGTCTTGCAAAAGGCTACCTTAGCCATGGCGATTCTTGTTGTAATCTCTTGAAGGCACTTCCCATCAGATGTTATGACTGGTTTCCTCTATAGAAGATCCTTATTTGTCGTTCCCCATATGTCATCTGAAGACATTGCACCTCAGAACAGCGGAAATTTCCACAAAGCTAGCACCCAAAGACATATTTACTGAATTTGTTTAAGTTGACACGTCAAGTACTTTTAAGCATCCTGTATATGTTGCTTAATACGTCTGTTCCTATATTTTCAACAGAAGCCAATTCCGTTATTGCTTTTCCAATAGTTGGTAATATTATTGAGTGCATTTTATTTCTATTAGTTACTGGTATTTATGCCAACTCATTGCATCACGATACTGTTAGAGTTTGTCCAAAGAAGTCTGCTCATTGTCTCAAATTTTCGATATTTGATTCAAATTCCACACTAGTTAGTTAACATATTCAGCATCAAATATAAAGTAGGGGGAGGTTGTCGTGCGCCTGTGGGACCAGGTGGAGAAGGTGGGGGAACAGATTGAGAACCCGTATGTGAAAAGGATGAGATTGCGGAGGATTGGCAGGGGTTCTGGTAAAATCTCAAAACTGAGAGGGAAGACCAGGAAAACTATCAATCAGATAGCGGTGGGAACGATTAGTAGTGTGACTCTCATCGCTGGCTATTGAACGAGGGGACGGAGCGCGTATGGGAATGTCCTGAGTGTAGTGATGTCGGTTCTTAGCTCAACTCAACTCTTAAAGGGAGTTGCATTGTGGAAACCAGTGTATTGATAATGTAAATATAGTTTGATTTATAAGCCCATGGCAGTTTCGGAAAATTCAAACAAGACGATTTATCAGCCCATGGCACTTAACTGATTCAGTTTCAAACAAAATGTAGGTCTGGACCAAACATGGAACATAGACAAATGAACAAGTATTATCATGTCAATTTCCGTCCGCTGATCATTGCAATTGCAGAAGATACTACGAAACAAAACAAAAAACTCGATGACCATTGTATGGCGACTGTCACACGATGTTCTTTATGATCAGTGCTCGATGTTGTTGACGATAAGTTTCGTGTGATGGTCGTTGTCTAGGTAACGATACTCCTGGTGTGTCAATTGAGCTATCTAACTGTCTTACAATATAACTCACCCCGGCAGTGCACATTCACCAGTCATGAAACAAGATTCAGTTGGCACACATAATCCTTTATTACAGAAACTAGCTGACCCGGCCCGGCTTCGCCCAGTCCTTGGTGGGGAGCATCTCATTTAATTCATATAAGTAGTCATATAAGTTCCCGTTCCCGTTACCGACTGTCTGTCTGTCTGTCTGTCTGTCTGTCTGTCTGTCTGTCTGTCTGTCTGTCTGTCTGTCTGTCTGTCTGACCCGGCCCGGCATTGCCCAGCTCCTGGTGTGGAGCATCTCATTTAATTCATATAAGTAGTCATATAAGTTCCCGTTCCCGACTGTCTCTCTGTCTGTCTATCTGTTTGTCTATTTGTCTGCCTGACCCTGCCCGGTTTCGCCCAGTCCCTGGTGGGGAGCATCTCATTTAATTCACATAAGTAGTCATATAAGTTCCCGTTTCCGTTACCGACTGTCTGTCTGTCTGTCTGTCTGTCTGTCTGTCTGACCCGGCCCGGCATCGCCCAGCTCCTGGTGTGGAGCATCTCATTTAATTCATATAAGTAGTCATATAAGCTCACGTTCCCGTTCCCGACTATCTATCTGTCTGTCTGTCTGTCTATCTGTCTGTCTATCTGTCTGATCCGGCCCGGCTTCGCCCAGAACCTGACAAGCAATGCCAAGTTGAAAACATGAAATGGAAAACTGAATTATTGAATTCAAGGAATATTCACTATAGTTATATTGTCTGCTGTAGAGTCGAGAATCTTGCAGGATCGTTCACATAATGAGCATGATTTCGTGAAGTATGTACGGTCAGCCTAAAGTAATACAATAATGTAGTCCTCACTTGCCTGTGGCTGATTTCGTTTTAAATAAGACAATTTTAGAGGCAGTAATAGTGATTTATTTCTTCATTAGGTTAACATCAACAATGAGACTCTTGAGTCATTGCACTCGTAATGACGTGCAGTTTTTATGTAACACTTGCTGAGGCTACTTTAAATAATTTGCAAATAGATAAACTAACTTTGTATTTGAGAAACTTGACATGAAGAATATCATACAAATGTGTTATTTTAAAGTAATAAACTCCTGGAACAGAAAGAGTTATTATTATAGCAGTTTGAAATACAGAAAGTGAAAGCAACAAATAAACTTGCAACTGATACCGGGCATTTGCTGTGAATATACGATGTTATGCACCTATTTTCTAAACACAACTGCACTTGATGTTGTTATTATTGTGCTGGCATGCTGGAAGTACCACATGGACCCCGGCACTTAAATCAACATCTTCTGACAAT
Organism: Cepaea nemoralis; assembly: GCA_014155875.1. Taxonomy (NCBI): domain Eukaryota; kingdom Metazoa; phylum Mollusca; class Gastropoda; order Stylommatophora; family Helicidae; genus Cepaea; species Cepaea nemoralis. Next base: position 150,629 of record JACEFZ010021971.1, on the reverse strand, counting down.
CATGTTTAGAGGATAATCAATGTTGGATCCAAGTGGTTCAGAGGCAGGAGTCTAAAGCAATAATCAAGGCAGAATGGGTTAAAGTTACACGAGGGCAGCTTTGTCAAATATACCCCAAAACTAAAGGTGTTAGATTACGACTATGACATAAAGCCAAAAATTTCCCCCAGGATCAAATGTGTTAAAGAAACACCAGAACATAATGCATTTAAAAAGCATGAAGACATTTGTACTTTTCTACTATTTCTCATTCTATTCTCCTCATCCTCCTTTTTTTTTTTATCTTTCTCATCCTTTTCGCCTTCTTCTTCTCAACCTCTTTTTCTTCTTCCCCTCTTTTTCATCCCCAAATTCTACTTCTTCTCATATTCCATCCTTCTTCTCTTCTTTGCCTCCTCTCCTGCTTGCCTGCCTGCCTGCCTGCCTGCATGCCTGCCTGTCTGTCTGTCTATCTAGAGGAGAAAAGTTTGCTTAATGCTAGGATTATTTTTTTTTAAATCTTGTATAAATTTCAAGTTATGGCCGAACACCAAATATGATGTCTAACGTAGTGCTTTTTGATAAACAATATTTTTTGTTTTTCTGTCTGGTGCGTAGACGAATAAATCCGAAGATTTTCCAACGCGTGAACAGGCCACATATAGCTGTCCGTGTGTGAAGCACGGATTTTCCAAATTTAGTCCACACACTTGTAGCGATTGTCCCTGTGCTTTGTTGATCGTCATGGCAAATGCAACTCGCACCGGAAACTGCAGGCGTTTGAATTCGAATGGCATGTCTGTTGGAATCATTGGGATGCGAGGCAACAGTACATCTTCTCCTTTAAATTTCCCATTCAAAATTGTAGCTTCGATGATATTGTTCATCATCTTTTTGACTGCAAGCCTGGTACCGTTGCAAAGTCGAGGTGGATTGATGTTTCGGAGAAGAATGATAGGCACGCCAATTTTCAATGTTAAAACGTGCGGCGGTATGCCTGGCAAATCAAGGGAATTCAAGAATTCAGTTGGATAATTGACAACTTCGTCTTGATTCATCATAGAATCGATAGACTTATACGTTGTCGCTTCGCCTGGTATTTCGTTTTGAATGGCGCAATTGATGGCATTGACATCGTTGTTTTTAGCTGCTAATATAGCACGTGCACTGAGCCATTGATGATTTTTGTGATTCCGTGCCATATTTGGGAAAACTTTGTCAATTAATTCGTCTATAGTTGCTGTGATGTTACAGAAGTTTGTTGGCAACGTGATACTATGTGTGGATTCATCGATTGGCATTTTTCCATTCCCAATATCCAACAATTGTTTTGCGAAAACTTCTGCGGATGCATCATGTTGTAGTTGTACACGCATGTTGGTCTTCAAAGTCAATTTCTGAACGTGTCGCCACAAAACTGATGATTTCAGACATGCATTAAGTTCATCAGCGGGTGTTGAACGTGGTATAACTGGTAGAGTTTGTCGAAAATCACCAGACAATAAAATAAGTGCGCCACCGACGAGCTGTTCATTTCCTCTGAAATCTTGTAGTGTACGATGAAGCGCCTCCAATGCTTTTTTGTGTGCCATAGTACATTCGTCCCATACAATGAGTTGACATGATTGGAGTACTTTACCCATTCCATAATTTTTTCGGATATTGCATGTTGGTGTCTCAGTGATGTGAATATTCAAGGGCAATTTTAGTGCTGAATGTGCTGTTCGGCCACCATCCAAAAGAGTTGCCGCAATTCCAGATGATGCGATAGCCAGCGCAATATTTTGTCGTGATCGTATGGTTGCCAATATAAGTGAAATGAGAAAAGTTTTCCCTGTGCCCCCGGGCGCATCTAGGAAATACAATCCGCCGGTTTGGCTTTTAATTGCATGCATAATTATGTCATACACTATACGTTGTTCTGGAACCAATTTCAGAAGATTCGTTTGAACAAATGCACACAATTCGTCGACATCAAAGAGTGATTCTCGTTGCAAATCACGATCGAAAAGATCGTTTGCAGATCGATCTGGCGCAGTCATTCCCAATTGTACCAGTGGTTTGTTAGCGATTGCCAAACATATGTCCTCCGTCGAAACCAATGCTTCATTATACACATTTTGTGTGAATTGAATGTCCGGATTTTGATTCATTGCACGCAAACGATGTAGGATGTCTTCACTCATACAGTCTTTGTATTTTTCCCAAAGATCTTTTGGATTGGATGGGAAGCAAGTTGTCAATATGATGCAAATAATGTGCGTATTTGCTGTGGTTGAGCAGTATTTGATGCATCAGCGAGTGAAGTGTCCCAGTGTGCATCGTTTTCAAGAAGATGTAATTCTTGGCAAGTTTCACGATAAGTGGCACATACTTGACCGTTTACTGTTCTTAATTCTTGAAAGGATGTCGGTCCACGTACGTTGATTAACAGTAATCGCAAGTAAAAGCATTCTGCATTGTTTGGGTGAACAGTGTACAGACGGCCTAACGCGTCGGTCGAATATAAATTGGTATGTCCTTCAACTGCTTTACCTTGTTTGCGACGTTGAAACTTTTTCGCTGATGCATTCCATGTGTAGTATGTTGGCACTTCAGAGTAAAGTAGTGTCTTTGCAGACATATCATTCCCACACAATGAAAAAAATGCAGTTAACGTTGTTGGTGGTGGTGACAATGCTCGTTCACTTGCATTTTCTGTTGTGAAGTACACGCGCTGTCCATTTTCAAGGTGCACTGCCAAATGAACAACTGTTGGATGACGTTCATGGATTGGAAATGATAAAATACGCCATACTGCTTCATTACTATTAATGTAGCGTCCCACTTGATATTGGTCTATTTCATCGATAGACGCAGTTGCATTTCCCACTCCAAAAACTGCCATATCGCTTCCTTTGTTGACATATTTGCAAATGTACTTGATCGATTTAACCGAACTGCAATACTCGACATTGATGTGTGCTTTGTACGTTTTCGAGAGTAACGGTGAATACGGTACAACCCAACGATTATCGACTTGAAGATCATTGTTTCGTACTTTTAAAGTGATAGATTTGCCGCCATCTTCAGTTGAGCGTCGACGATATAGTGGATATCCGTCATTGCCAGTGATTGTCTCTGCATGTAAATGTCTTGGGTACCGTTTTGTGCATTTTCCATCAGACATGCAAGGTGAATTGTTATTGAGGAAGCCACATGGACCATGAATCATGTTTTTGGTGACGACTTCAAGTAACTCTGGATCAATGTCGACATCTGGTATTTCTGCTGAGATGACTTGATCAATTTGATCTGGTGTGATTTTTTCCATCAACCAAATCAAAATGTGTGCATGTGGCAATCCTCTTTTTTGCCATTCGATGGAATACATCCAACAGCGTGTCTCTCCAAAAACGTGATGCTTGACAATTAAATCCATTAAAGATTTCAATTTTTGTTTGAACACACGTGCGGAAATATCAGGGCGATCTGATGATGATTGTCCAGTTAACAACAGTTCTGTTATTTCATCCCATGTAGGATTGCATGTGAAGGTAATAAACAAATCTGGGCGGCCATATGCGCGAACATATGTCATTGCATCTTGTGCGTATTCATGCATGTGCCGCTTGACCACCCATCTGACTGTGTTTGAATCAGTGTTTCTGATTCTGGTGTCTTGGTCCTCCTTCCTCTCACAAGTTTTTGTGTTCGTCTGTGGGTAGTCGTCGCTCTTCTTATTGGTAGTTTCATTGACTGTAGGTTCAGATACTTTATTACAGCTTGCATGCAGACTCTCCAAAGGCAGGTTCGTCTTCTTGATAGTCTGGTCGGTTTTTCTCACTATGCATCTTGGAAGCTGCTTGTTTCTTTGTGCTATTACGACGTGCCATTTTCCCCCCCGTATCAGACTGCTTGAAATGTGTAAGGCGTCTTGGCTTGATAGCGCTGAGAAGTGCTGTCAAGCGAATCGTGTCGATATGATGGCGGAAAACACTAAAGATGCGATGATATTGTTCAACATCTTTTAGATAACTTCTTAAGTATAGAAAGATGAGTTACAATGTTATGCATTATGCATTATTTTTATGTAAACTTTGAAAATGTCTAAAAGATTGTATCATTATTTATTATAACTCATATGCCGGTACATAACTATAGACAAAGAGTTTATAAATCATTGAAAACGATACAACAATATGACTATAAGTTATACAACAATGTTATTAAAAGTTATGCCCCTTGAAATAACGTTTTCTAGAGTTAAGTCCCTTAGGTAATGTGTAGTCACGTCATTTTCTTCCCTTTCCCAAGCGTTTTGGTTCGGGGATTCTTTCATCATCATCATCATATATTTACGTACGTATTTTGGGAATGGGAGGAGGGAGGAGGAGGAAGAAGAAAAAAAAATACGACAGTTGACAGCTCTGGATTGAAAGGAAGGCGTGTAGAAAATTTCATCTCAATCGGATGGGCCGTTAGCGAAAAAATAAAGGACATACATATTTACATATTTACATATTTACATACATACACTTTGATTTATATATATAGATAACACAAACCCACGGACAAACGGAACATGTTTATAAATCCAGAACACAATGTAATCCACCGAAGAGATATATATTCCTCACAACTCTACACGCACGCATCAATGCCTTCTCACGGCCTGCTGAATCTCAAATTCATAGACATTTAGTCCAGCTACTATCCACGGCTGGATCTCTCACAACACGACCCTCCCACTGGGTCGGAGCCTCTGCTCACTATGTAACCCACCCTGGGTTTTCGGACTGCCTTCACAGCTCGGAGAATCACACAACACACTTCTCCGTCGACTACCGGACTACCGACTCGTTCGGTGTCTAAAACTCAACTCCCCGAAGTCCCTTGACTTCACACACAAAAATACTATCTCTCGCCCCATCCACCCTAGGTTTTTTTTCTCCACCCTCACTATGTTATTTCTCAGGACTGGCTGTTTTTTCCCATAGCCAGGTCAGTCACTTTACTGTCTTCCACTTTCACCCATTCTTTCTCATGCCCGGTCACTCACCTCATTGTCAATGACCCAGGCTTATGTCAGCGACACATCGTCCTTCTGGACAAATGGGAGGTGACATCTGGCGATATATAACCCTTTGGCATTGAATCAGTTAATTAATCGGTTAATTAGCGCAATCAAAGATCATTGACCCTTGACCTGGGTATGTTGTATGTAACACTTGCTCGTTTACGAAGACTCTGACAGGTGCTGTGTATGTTTTATATATATATATCTTCTTCTTCTTCTTCAGCTTTCCGAGCCATTGAGGTTCTTTGCTGCAAATACAATCCATCTCCATTCGTCTCTCTGGTGGACCTTCTCTTGCCAGTCGTTGATTCCAAGTGCTTGTAGGTCTGTATATGTATTATCTCTCCACCGTCTTCTTGGTCTACCTAGGGGTCTACGGTCATTTATTTCCTGAGTGTAAGCGAGTTTTGTTTCCCTATTATCTTCCATTCTTTCTATATGCCCCAGCCATTGTAGTCTATTAGCCTTCATGATACCAGTGATTAGCGGGGACTTAAACAGATCATAAATGTCTTTGTTACTTCTTCTTTTCCACTCTCCACTTTGTGTATCCCTAATGGGTCCAAAGATGCGTCTTAAAATTTTGTTCTCAAAGGTTTGTAACAAGGCTTCGTCTCCTTTCGTTGTACTCCAGGTTTCAGAGCCATACAGCACAACTGGTCTGATCAGTGTTTTGTATATTGTGATTTCGGTGTTACGAGATAGCGCCTTTGATTTTAGTAGATGTTGTAGTGCATAGTATATCTTATTTCCAGAGTTGATTCTAGTTTGTATTTCTTCCCTTATGATGTTGGTGCAGTTGAAGATTGTACCCAGGTATTTGTATGTTTCCGTTCTTTTAATGGTCATATTATCTATTTGTATGTGGCCAGAATTTTTAGCCATTCCGTCTCTTGAAATTACCATATATTCTGTCTTATCTTGGTTGATAACCAGCCCCATCTGTATATATATTCCAATTCCAATTTTCGAAAAAAAAATTTTTTTATTCGGTCTCGTCTAGCCTGCTTCCTCAGCGGTGGTTATTTTTGAGAGCTGTGGTTTTTGTGGGTTCATTCCCCCTGATTCATGTCTTGTGCGCTCATACGAGTGAGTCCTACCTCGGACTGGTTATGTTGGTTTGTGTTGTGAATGAAGTCAGCTGGGGGGTTGGTGGCGGCTGTCCTTTGTGCCTGTCTCCTGGTGGTTTCTTTTGTTAATGACAGTTTCTGGCATCTTCTGGTTGCAATCCTTATAAGGACTTTTTATTTGGTCTTTTTGCCTCCTTTCTTGTGTATAGCCCGTAGAAGCTTGTCGATGTTTTCATTTTCTTCCATGCGCCTTTGTTCTCTTTCGAGTTTGAGGTTTTGTTGCCTTTCAATCTCTTCCTCCGTGGTCAGCCATGGGACGATTTCTCCCTCATCTATATAGTATGCCCATGGATGTACGTCATCCGTGTTTAAGTCTGGGTATTCTTTATAGGTTCGGTAGGGCATTGGTTTTCCCTTGTGTTTCTTGTACTTCTTTTCTTTTTCTTCCATGCGCCTTCTATATTCCTTGCACCTGAGTTCATGATCCCTGTTCATCTCTGCGATTTCTTCCTCGGTAAAATATTGGGGAATCGGGGTGTCTTTCATGCCTTCGTCGTTGTACTCCTCTCGGCTTTCTTCAGGGGCCTGGCGGGATAATGGGTTCCCCTTGAGTTTCTCTGGCGTCGTGGCTGGGCTGCTGGCTGTTTTAGCTTGCATTCCAGGCTCGGTCTCTTGTTGGTTTTCCTCTTGCGGTTTCTCTGTGGGTTCTTGTATGGCTTCTGTTGGTTTGTTTTGGAGAAGTTCCATTTCAGCTTTATGCAATTCTCTCTCCGCTTTAATGGTGCGTAGTATTTCTTCGTTTCCCTTCTTCATCTCGGCCATGCGCTCTATCTCTTGTGTGATGTTGTGCTGGATCTATTTCATGTCGGCCAGCAGCTTCTCATTGTCGCTGGTTGGTGCTGGTGTCTGTAGTTCCTTGATTTGCTTCTTCAGCTCGTCTATCTGGTTCTGCAGTTGATCTCTTACAGCTTGTGATATACCCGTGGCCGTCTCGCACTTCCGCATTGCTTCCTTATATGATGTCTTTGTTGTAATGGCGAGCTTTAAAACGTCTCTGTGTCTTTGGAGGTATGAACAGCCCAGGTATCTTGCTCCATGCTTGCCCAGGCAGTTGGCGCACTTTCTTTTGTTGTTGGGTGCTCGGAAGTCCGTGTCCAGCTTGGCCAGCGGACACTCCTTAAATGCATGGTGATCGGCGCAGTAGCGACAGACTTCCGTCTTACTGCGGCATGTTGCTCTGTTGTGACCGGCCCCCTGGCATCTGGAACATTGGGTGATTCGTGGTATGAATCCTTCAGGCTGTTGCATTTTCTGGTTTATAGATACCTGGCGTGGTATCTCGCTGCCCTCAGTCCTCACCACCGCTAGTGTCGTAGGGATCTTTGAATAAGTCAGGATCCTCTCCTCCTTCAAGATTCGAATGTTGAGATTTTTTTCCTGTAGCTGCTTCTGGATTACTTCGTCTGACAGCTCCACTTGAATCCGCTTGACAACCCATCGGGATGTTTTTGAGTCGGTGTCCCCGGCTCTGGTGTCTTTCTCCTCCTTCTTCTCAGCTGTCTTGGATCTTGTCTGTGGTGGGCTGTCGGCGGTCTCTCTCGTGGTGGCTTCAGTAGTAGCTGTAGTTTCAGGTTCTTTGATGCAGCTAGCAGGCAGGCTCTCCACGTTCGTCTTCTTGTCGGCTCCCACGCTTCACATCTTGGTTGCCACGTGTCTTTTGGTTTTCTTGCCAGGTGCAATTTTTCCCCGTATAAGGCTTCTTGACTTGGTCAGGTGACTTGCTTGATAGCGGCGACGGAAATGATATATATATATATATATATATATATATATATATATATATATATATATATATATATATATATATATATATATATATATATATATATATACTAGCTGACCCGGCTCCGGCTTCGCCCAACTCCTGGCGGGGAGCATCTCATTTAATTCATAATCGGCCCCTGCACCCGTTCCCGTTCCCAAAAAAGACGACCCGGCCCGGCTTCGCCCAGTCCCTGGTGGGGAGCGTCTCATTTAATTCATATTAGTAATCCTATAAGCTCTCGTTCCAGTTCACGGAAATATGGCGAATAGATTGGAAGAAAACAATCTTCATCCCAATAACTAAGTAGGGCAATTTTTTTGTGTGGGTTTGGCGGTTACCCCAGTTAGCTGGTACCCCCGCCTCCCCCCTTTTTTGGCGTGGACCCTTAGTCTCACTGTGAGCTATTGCCCACAGTGGTCCACATGTAAGGTGAAGCTATGTGAGGTGGTTTGAAAAGAGAACAATCTTCATCCCAATAACTAAATATGGCAATTTTTTTTGGTGTGAGTTTGGCGGATACCCCAGACCAGCTGGTTCCCCCACCTCCCCTTTTTTTGGCGTGGACCCTTAGTCTCACTGTGAGCTATTGCCCACAGTGGTCCACATTTAAGGTGAAGCTATGTGAGGTGGTTTGATCACCCGCCCCCCCCCCCCACCCGACCAGACCAGGCGCACTACTGGGGGGGGGGGGGAGGATGCAGCAAATGCGTCTGATCCTAGCCAAATGACCGAGAAGGATCATCCCGGCCTCCGACCAGACCAAGTGTACTACTGAAAGCCAGAAAATACACTCGAGAAGAATCTGAAACTACTGAACGTAAACTTACCAAGATATCACGAAAACCCAATAAATGCTGGGATGACTGTATAGATGTCGAAAAGAAATAAAAAGATGAGTTAGAACATTTTCACGTATTTAAAATAGATGCATTATTTTTATGAAAACTTTTAAAATGCCTTAAAGATGTTATCATTATATATTATAACGCATATACCTGTAAATAACCGTAGACAAACATTTTATAAAGCTTTGATAACAATGCAACAATTATATATAGCAATGCTACTAAAAGTTATGTCCCTTGATATAACTTTTCTTCAGTTAAGTCCCCTCGCTATATATAAATTATAATGTAAAGTACAAAATTAAATATTATTACGTAAATAGCTGTGTGTAAACTAACAAACTATGACAGTTGGCAGCATCGGAATGAGAAGAAGACGTGTAGAAAATTTCTTCTCAATTCGCGAACGAATAAACGACAGACAGACAGACAGACAGACAGACAGACAGACAGACAGACAGACAGACAGACAGACAGACAGACAGACAGACAGACAGACAGACATTGCATATTTTATATTGACACACACTCCAGTGGGCTTCAAATGAAAACCACACACACACACACACACACACACACACACACACACACACATACACACACGCATTCACAAAACATGAACAAATATTTAAGGTTTTAATTTGAATCCCCCTAGTATATGGGTTTATATGGTTCGTGATATGTCTATGCGTATGTTTTATATAATTGGTGATATGTATGTCCAATGCATTGATGCGCATACAAGGTGTGTTTGACTACTTTTAAATGTTCACTCGCCAGTAACATTTCTCTGTGTGTGTGTGTGTGTGTGTGTGTGTGTGTGTGTGTGTGAGTGTGTGTGTGTACATTGAACCGTTAAGGCGTGTTTATGCCTGTGGCTACAGAGTTTGCATTTGCATTTTCCTCATGTTGGACTGGTAGTACATGGTTCCGTCGCCCTGCTACTGAGTGAGTGCGTGGCGCGATAAAGTGAGCTGTGAAATTAGTGTAGAATGCTTTTACATCTGTCTACTGTTGTTTGTACAATGAATTGCATGTTCAGAACAATAGCGACCAGCTGTCGATGAATTAACTGGCTTGCCTTTTCAGTTCACGAGTGCATTTTTCAGGACGTCGCTGGAGCTAAGGAGTTCTGGCTTTGTGCGGCGTTTTCGGCGGGTCGCCTTGCGCAAAGAGACCTAGCCATGTGGGATAAAACCCGGGTCAATGAAGTCTTTCTGGTGACTGCCGATTCCATCGACGATGAACTGTATTTTTCGTGGAGGACTTTTATATTGGCATTCTGGCGGCGGCATTATGCACAGTGTAAGGGCTGTTGGTTTGTCGAGACTCATGTCAGTTCCACTTTTCACATTTGGCAGTGAGGAGCATTTAGAGTGATATTCACTGGCGCAGGAACGGAGCATAATGGGGATGACCCGTTGCCTGAAGATGGAACCGCGACTAACTAACTAACTAACTAACTAACTAACTAACTAACTAACTAACTAACTAACTAACTAGCTAGCTAGCTAGCTAACTAACTAACTAACTAACTAACTAAATAAATAACTAACCAATTAAATAACCAACTAACTAACTAACTAACTAACTAACTAACTAACTAAGTAACTAACTAACTAACTAACTATCTAACTAACTAATTAACTAATTAACTAACTAACTAACTAACTAACTAACTGACTGACTGACTGACTGACTGACTAACTGACTAACTGACTGACTGACTGACCGACTAACTGGTTGGTTGGCTGGTATATATATATATATATATATATATATATATATATATATATATATATATATATATATATATATATATATATATATATATATATATATATATATATATATATATATATACATTGTTTATTGGTGATATGCCTGCAACTACCTGTTCTACAGATGGTGATATTTCTGCAACTGCATGTTCCACAATTGGTGATAAACCCGTGACAAGTCCCTGTTTCTGTCTGCACAAGTCATCATGGTACATGGACATGACGACAACAAGGATATCTTTCATGACGATGTCTTTCGTAAGTTGACATGTTATTCTTGCCTAGGCAGTGTTTGTACGTCAGGTTTCCGGTGGTGTTTTTGTTTTGTTTTTAAATTGGCTAGCTTTAAACTCAAGCGTAATCATTACACTTGCTATTACTTCTAGCACAATTGACTAATTTTTTTTTTTGCGTTTTGATTCATAATTATCATGTGCCATGCCGATAAACGCGGGTTGTCATGTTTCGCCATCTCACTCAATCACCAGAGCCGTGGATCAGCTCCGTGTTCTTGCCTCGACCATGCCACGTTGCCAAGCCATCCAGGTATTTACTTCTCTGCCTTCGCCTTGTTTTTACCCTCAATCTTGCCAGTTGCCACCAAGTTCGTCAATTTATTTCTTCTCATACCGTGTCAAAAAATATTGATGTCTACGCCTATTTTCTCTAATCAGTTTTCATCTGCTTCTTGCAGTTACTTGCGCATTGGTTTTTCTGCCTGTCCATGGTATTCTTTGCATCTTCCTCAGAAACCAAATTTCCACTGTCATTTGACGTTTTTCAGCTTGCTTGTTCCTGCCCCTGGATTAGCTTTCCCCACTTGCTAGTGTCCTCTGCCAACAGGCACACTCACTCCAACTTCTGAGGTACTTGTAATGTACGTCTGCAAGCCAAGGATGAGAAGTCAACATTTTAGTCTGGCTGAACCCACTACCTGTTTCGGATGTATAATCGTCATTGTACTCTGCTCTTCCTTAAGTCGCCAATATATTACCAAGACGAACGAACAAACTTTATTTTCAAAGTGTTAAAAATCTGGCACGCAGGTCCGTCTAACATTCTGCCCTTGTATCAGTCTGTTTCATACATTATTTCATCCATACATCATTTATGAGGCTAACTGAGATCAACAACTACAGCAATATCAAAATATGCATAATAAAGGCATGGGAAATGTGCAAAAACCAATATTACATGATTTACTAATATTAATTATTGATGTGGCAATTGTTGCTAGCTGTGGGATACATACCGTACTACCGATATGGTTTATTATTTATTTATTTATTTATTTATTTATTGGGGAAGGTATTCTGTACTGGCCGGCTTCCTGGCCTAGAGGTTAGCGACTTTTCTCCGTAATCTCGTATACTCTCGTAAGTAACGTGACGAAGGTGAGAATCAGCAGTGGGTCGAATCGCGTCGGTAACTTACTGGGTATGTGAGCCGGCCGCTCAGAAAGCAATGGCAAACTACTGAGCGTAATCTTGCCAAGAAATCAACAATCAGCTGAAAGATGCTGATGTTGACAGCGATGTCCTGTAAAGGATATGCAAAGATTTTTATTTTTTATTCTGTACCGAGATATTGTTCGAATAATTTGCGATTATGTGTATAGGGATTGGTGATGTGTTTGATTTCTTGTGGAAGATTGTTCCACAGCTGAGCTGCGGAATACGCTAGGCTCGTTTTGTATATGTCTATCCTAGGCTTCAACACATAATATATTTAGTTGTTTGTTGTGTCTTGCGTTGTATTTAAACAATGGCCAAAGGTTTGTTCGTTCGTTCGTTCATTCGCAGCAACGAATAACAACACTGTTACCTATCATGCTTGACGATGGAGGCGACTGACGAGGGTTGCTTGAGATTGGCTATATTATTCCATTATAAACCTTGGCTGCAAAACTCATCCAGTCTGGACCAAATCTTTGGACAGGGAGAGACACAAATCTATGGATAGGGAGAGGCCCAAATCTATGGATAGAGAGAGGCACTAATCTATGGATAGAGAGAGGCACTAATCTATGGATAGGGAGAGGCACAAATCTATGGATAGGGAGAGGCACTAATATATGGATAGGGAGAGGCGCACATCTATGGATAGGGGGAGGCACACATATATGGATAGGGAGAAACACAAATCTATGGATAGGGAGAGGTACTAATCTATGGATAGGGAGAAGCACACATATATGGATAGGGAGAAACACAAATCTATGGATAGGGAGAGGTATTAATCTATGGATAGGGAGAAACGCAAATCTATGGATAGGGAGAAGCAGAAATCTATGGATTGGGACAGGCACAAATGGCCACAACATATAACCAGGAGGCTAATGGAACAGTGAGACACATACAGACCGACGGGTCAACACAAGTCTCCCTCCACTGTTCACTGGGGGGGGGGGGGCGCAGCAAGAGGCAGAATGTATGGGAGCATTAACTCTTAAACTTCCGGTGTGCTGATGGCGAGGTAGCGGGTTCAACCCCTACACCAGACTAAAATGTTGACCTATCATCCTTGACTTGCGGATGGAAATTACAAGTGCCTCACAAGTCGGCGTGGGTTGGCCTGATGGCGAGGGACACTGGTAATAGGGAAAGCTAACTCACACGCAAACATCAGTCCTGTGCACTAGAAGTAGTTTGACGTGTATGGACTACGCTTGAGTTGAAAGCGAGAGAACACCCCCCCCCCCACACACACACACACACAAAACAATTCTGTGTAGTTTCTTCTCTTCTTCTTTCTCCCGATACCCCCACTGGGACTTTGGTCCTCAACCATCCCACCCCAAGCCTTCTGTTCTTAGGTAACTCACCCGCCTCTGTCCATGTCCTCACCATATTTTTCATTAATATAATACATATACAGACCTACAAGCACTTGGAATCAACGACTGGCAAGAGAAGGTCCACCAGAGACACGAATGGAGACGGATTGTATCTGCAGCAAAGAACCTTAATGGCTCGGAACGCTGAAGAAGAAGATATCTACTTCGCACTACAACATCTACTAAAATCAAAGGCGCTATCTCGTAACACCAAGATCACAATATACAAAACACTGATCAGACCAGTTGTGCCGTATGGCTCTGAAACCTGGAGTACAACGAAAGGAGACGAAGCCTTTGAGAAAAAAGTTTTAAGACGCATCTTTGGACCCATAAGGATACACAAAGTGGAGAGTGGAAAAGAAGAAGTAACAAAGACATTTATGATCTGTTTAAGTCCCCGCTAATCACTCGTATCATGAAGGTTAATAGACTACAATGGCTGGGGCATATAGAAAGAATGGAAGATAATAGGGAAACAAAACTCGCTTACACTCAGGAAATAAATGACCGTAGACCCCGAGGTAGACCAAGAAGACGGTGGAGAGATAATACATGTACAGACCTACAAGCACTTGGAATCAACGACTGGCAAGAGAAGGTCCACCAGAGAGACGAATGGAGACGGATTGTATCTGCAGCAAAGAACTTCAATGGCTCGGAACGCTGAAGAAGAAGATATCTACTTCTCTTCCCTATGTCTTTGACGTTTTCCTCTATTTCTTTTGTCTCGTTTTCCATTTGGGTTCGCTCTCTTCTCACGTCCTCAATATCCAACCCTGTTTCAACCCCTTTTCCACTTCCGCAGTAGTATAGTCCACCACTAATCCCTATTTTACTGTTTCCTCACATGGAGGATTCCCCTTGCCCCTAGCTTGTGTTCTCCTCTCGGCTGGATAGGCCAATCACTGCGTTTGTGACATTATTGACCTTTAATCCATTGACCCGCCATAACCACAAATCCGGTTCATTCACTCCATTAATAGTCATCGTACACGTTGATCGTTTGAAAGACGCATCCATCCACAACAAGGATACAGATAAATAACTTTTATATTTTTATGTAGTGATTTTCATGTTGTTGTGTCGTTTGTGTTTGTTTATTCTATGCTGATGAACACTTTAGCCGCAAACATGTTTTGCTACTTGTAATCGTGTTGCATTAAAGCTCACAATCTACTTGTCTTTTTCTGGTGTTTCCTTCATTACTCTATTTCTTTATGGCAGCTAGAGTAGCGTAGTGGCTAGACGCTCACCCGGCTGTCTTGGGGTCGATCCACATCGGGGCGGTTTTCCAATTTGCAAAATTGACCTGGGAGCTCCCAGGTCGACCTAGTTTAAATTGGGTTCCAGGACTTGCCTTGGGAGGTCGAGGCGACCGGCGTGAGGCTGACCACATGAGCCACCGTGTCTGATTGGTGGATACAAATATGGGTCTAGCACCATATGTTCAAAGGGTCTTAAAGTGTGTCAATGGGTCCTGTACTTTCTTAATATAAGAGGTGTGCAAATATTGTGTTTATGTGTGCAAATAGTATGTTTATGTATGCAAATAGTGTGTTTATGTGTGCAAATAGAATGTTTATATTGGCAAATAATATGTTTATGTGTGCAAATAGTGTGTTTATGTGTGCAAATAGTATGTTTATGTATGCAAATAGTGTGTTTATGTGTGTAAATAGTATGTTTATGATTGCAAATAGTATGTTTATGTGTGTAAATAGTACGTTTATATGTGTACCTTATAGGTTTATTGGCGCATGATTTGTTTACATTGTGTGTTTATGTGTCCAGGATAGTATGTTGTTTGTGCATAAAATGCACTTGTTGTGCCTTTGCTCACTTTGAACTCAAGTGTAGTAAATGTAACGGGATACTACTTCTACAAGTTACCACTACTAGGAAGTGTGCTGGACTGATTATGCGAGTGGAATAGCTTTATCTTTTACCAGTATCCCTCGCCATCAGGCGAAACCATTTCGACTTCCGAGCTACTTGTAACTTACGACCCCAAGTCAAGGACCAAAAGTCCAAACTTTAGTCTAACTGACCGGTGTAGGGGAACCTGCTACCTCGGTATCAGAACAAACAGAAGTTTAAGAATGAACCCTTTTATCCATTCGGCCACGTTGGCCTCCAAAAGCAGTGTGTTTGTGTAGCTATCTCTTCTGTTTATCTGTGGAACTTTTAATCAGATAGCGGTGGGTATGATTAGTACTATGACTCTTCGCTGGCTGTTGAACGAGGGGACGGAGCACGTATGGGAATGTCCTGAGTGCAGTGATGTCGGTTCTTGACTCAACTCAACTCAACTCAACTGTGGAACTACACTATTTGTGTAAATTACGCACAGATAAACATAACACAAGGACACAAAAACTTAATATCTGCACAAGGTAAACAACGATAAACCATAATACAAGGACACATAAACTTAATATCTGCACTAGTGACACTTCGATAAACCATAATACAAGGACACATAAACTTAATATCTGCACAAGTGACACTACGATAAACCATAATACAAGGACACATAAACTTAATATCTGCACTAGTGACACAACGATAAACCATAATACAAGAACACATAAACTTAATATCTGCACAAGTGACACTACGATAAATCATAATACAAGGACACATAAACTTAATATCTGCACAAGTTAAACAACGATAAACATAATTTAGGGACACATAAACACACTTGGACGCATATATTAGGGACAGATAAACATACTCGTAATACAGGGACACAGAAACAGACTGTTAACTCAAGAAACACAGACATAAACATAATAGGTGTGAAGTACATATAAAGGTTATTGAGAGGCAATAAACACTATTATTTGTGTAAGTTAGACACAGTCGAACATAAATCAATACCATATAAACATATGCCAAAATATCACACATTTTATAAAACACATGACAGTGGCATACGTAGATAAAGGACAGACAATACACATATTATTTGCGCAAGATTCGCACAGATAAACATAATAAATAACATATAAACATTCTATTTGCACAAGTTAGACATCGATAAACATAATATCTGGACACGTAAATACACAATTTGCTAAAGTAACCCACAGACAGGCATAATACATAACAACAAAAACATACTATTTGCGCAAGTTACGCACAAATAGAATATCTAGACCAGTGGTTCTCAAACTATTTTGGCCCGTGCTCCCCTTCACCGTATTTTCAGAACGTCATCCCCCCTTTCATATTTCCTATCTAAAAATCCCCCCACCCCTACACAGTATACGTAAACATGGAAGGTAAATTTAATAGCATATACTAAAACAAGTCTAGGCATCCACATAAAACATGATTTGTGGGTCTACTTACTTTATAAAATTAATTTTAAAAGGATGAGACGTACATAACTGTAAAGTATGAAGGGAAAAACAATATCAAGTAATCGGTTCTTGTATTAACGCGATCTTGAAATGGTCTTCATTCCCCACCCCCCCCCACCCCACCCCCCTTGGAAACCCTAAAATTACCCCTTGACGGGGGGGGGGGGGGGATTCCCCACCGGTTGAGAACCACTGATCTAGACTGTTTACACAAGTACCGCACAGATAAGAATAATACGTAGTTACATGAACAGACTGTGAATAAGTGAGGCACAAATAACATAATACGTGGTTATATGAACAGATAGTAAACATATCATCATCATCATCATCATCATCATCATCATCATCATCATCATCATCATCATCATCATCATCATCATCATCATCATCATCATCATCATCATCGTCATCATCATCCAGTGCCTTGCCGGCTGGCGTGGGCGATCGCTCTTCTCCACTAATTGCGATCTCCGACGTCATGGATCAGTTAATGTATTAACTCCATTCCGTGCCATTACACAAGACTGTCAAGAATCTTCTCACACTGTCTTCCTCTAATTCTCTTTCCACAAATCTTTCCGGTTCTCACGACATGTTCCAGTGTTTGTCTTCTCATAACGTGGCCAAAAACTATGACTGCTTCTTTCTGCTGTTTGTGATAAGTTGACTTTGGGACTTAGCTTCCCTCAAAATGTCCAGATTGCTCATTTTGGCAGTCTAAATTAATTTTCAGCTTGCTTCTATAAAACCATATCCCCAAAGCTTCCATGGATTTGTTCACCTGTGTACTAATTGTTCTGGATTCCTAGCCATATGTTAAAATTGGTTCTATGTAGCATACAAGAACTCTTTTTCTAAGGTTCAAGAACAATGACTTAATGCACACCTTCTTCATTTGATAGATTGCAGTTTTTGCTTGTCATATTCTGTTCTTTGGCAGGTCTCCCTGGTCGAGGGGTTAGCAGCTTTCTCCGTAATCCCGAATACTCTCGTGGTTGACGAGAGCGGACGAGAATTAGAAGTGGTTCGAGTCGCGCCAGTGACTTATGAGAGTATGGAGCCGGTCGCTCAGAAAGTAGTGGCGTGCTGATGAGCGTAATCTAGCCTAGGAATTAACATACAGCTGAAAGATGCTGGTGTTGACCTCAATATCCTGAAACAGGATGGAAACGCGGAAAAAAAGATGCATCTTCCATCTGATATTATCCATGTGCCTAGATATCTGAATTTCTGCTAGTGCCCCAAAATAACGTCATTTTCTTTAATCGCACATTTAGGCACAATCTGATTCTTTGATATCTCCATGATTTATGTCTTTCTATTATTCAAGCTAAGGTCAATTTTTCACTTTCTACAACCACTTTATCTATAATTTTCTGTAGCTCCTTCTGACTTGTTGCTATCTAGACGGTGTCGTAAGCATAATGAAAGTTATTTAAATTATGTCCACCAACCAGGATCCCTGACTGAATGTAAACATATGACATATAACCAAACACAATGCGTGGGTATATGAACACACTTTGTGAACACGAGACGTACAGAGCAACAATCCCCCATGCTATGTCTACAGAATATAACATAACACGAAGTAATGCAGCTTTATAGAACATAATTCCGGAAACATAAAACGAAGTAATGCAGCTTTATAGAACATAATTCCGGAAACATAACACGAAGTAATGCAGCTTTATAGAACATAATTCCGGAAACATAAAACGAAGTAATGCAGCTTTATAGAACATAATTCCGGAAACATAACACGAAGTAATGCAGCTTTATAGAACATAATTCCGGAAACATAACACGAAGTAATACAGCTTTATAGAACATAATTCCAGAAACATAACACGAAGTAATGCAGCTTTATAGAACATAATTCCGGAAACATAACACGAAGTAATGCAGCTTTATGGAACATAATTCCGGAAACATAACACGAAGTAATGCAGCGTTATGGAACATAATTCCGGAAACATAACACGAAGTAATGCAGCTTTATAGAACATAATTCCGGAAACATAAAACGAAGTAATGCAGCTTTATAGAACATAATTCCGGAAACATAACACGAAGTAATGCAGCTTTATAGAACATAATTCCGGAAACATAACACGAAGTAATGCAGCTTTATAGAACATAATTCCAGAAACATAACACGAAGTAATGCAGCTTTATGGAACATAATTCCGGAAACATAACACGAAGTAATGCAGCTTTATGGAACATAATTCCGGAAACATAACACGAAGTAATGCAGCGTTATGGAACATAATTCCGGAAACATAACACGAAGTAATGCAGCTTTATAGAACATAATTCCGGAAACATAACACGAAGTAATGCAGCTTTATAGAACATAATTCCGGAAACATAACACGAAGTAATGCAGCTTTATAGAACATAATTCCGGAAACATAACACGAAGTAATGCAGCTTTATAGAACATAATTCCGGAAACATAACACGAAGTAATGCAGCTTTATAGAACATAATTCCGGAAACATAACACGAAGTAATGCAGCTTTATAGAACATAATTCCGGAAACATAACACGAAGTAATGCAGCTTTATAGAACATAATTCCGGAAACATAACACGAAGTAATGCAGCTTTATAGAACATAATTCCGGAAACATAACACGAAGTAATGCAGCTTTATAGAACATAATTCCGGAAACATAACACGAAGTAATGCAGCTTTATAGAACATAATTCCGGAAACATAACACGAAGTAATGCAGCTTTATAGAACATAATTCCGGAAAACAAATGACGTTGCGGCGACTAATCCTCATCAGCAAAAAAATTCACAAAACACAATCTTATATATAAATAAGGATCGTATGTCTGTATCTATGTATGTCCTTTGTGCGCTCGCGAACGGCCCATCCGATTGAGATGAAATTTTCTACACGCCTTCCTTTCAGTCCAGAGCTGTCAACTGTCATAGTTTTTTAGTGTGAAATCGCCTGCTTACTCAGTATTATTTCATTTTTCATTTTTCATCATAATTTCATATATTTCAGGGGACCTAACTCCGTAAAAGTTATTTCAAGGGGCATAACTTTTCTGTATAACTTATAGTCATATTGTGGCATCGTTTTCAAAGATTTATAAACTCTGTGTCCATAGTTATGTACCGGCATATGAGTTATAATAAATAATGATACAAACTGTAAGGCATTTTCAAAGTTTTCATAAAAATAATGCACAATGCATAACATTGTAACTCATCTTTATTTGCTTAAGAAGTTACTGTAGTCATGCAGGTGATTAGCAAGCGTTTTCATTAAAACTAATGGATGGTGTGTGGAAGGACATTCTTTTAAGTTACTTTTTTTGTTGTATGAATTTAATTAGAACTTATATGACTACTTATATGAATTAAATGAGATGCTCCCCACCAGGGACTGGGCGAAGCCGGACAGGGTCAGGCAGACAGATAGACAGACAGACAGACAGACAGACAGACAGACAGACAGACAGACAGATAGTCGGTAACGGGAACGGGAACTTATATGACTACTTATATGAATTAAATGAGATGCTCCACACCAGGAGCTGGGCAATGCCGGGCCGGGTCAGACAGACAGACAGACAGACAGACAGACAGACAGACAGACAGCCGGTAACGGGAACGAGAACTTATATGACTACTTATATGAATTAAATGAGATGCTCCCCACCAGGGACTGGGCGAAGCCGGGCCGGGTCAGCTAGTATAATATAAATTAAGCTGAGTTGAGATAAGAACCGACATCACTTCACTCAGGACATTACCATACGCACCCCGCCCTGGTTCAACAGCCAGTGAAGAGTCATACTACTAATTGTTCCCACCACTATCTGATTGAAAGTGCTCCTGGTCTTCCCTCTCAGTTTTGAAATTCTTCCAGAACCCCTGCCGATTCCCCGCAATATCATTCTTTCCACATACGGGTTCTCAATCTGTTCCCCTACCTTCTCCACCTGGTCCCATGGGCGCTCGATCACCTCTCCCTTGTTCATAGATACACAACATATTAACATGGGGAAGGCACTACAGTGAGTACATAAGGCATATAGCCGAATAAGAATGGAACAATGGAATAAAAAATGAGAACAATGAATCGAAAATGAATATAAAAGAGGAACAAAACATGCTACTTATCTGAGAATCTCATGATGTGATTCTAGCATTGATCTTGATGTTGATACTCTTATACAGACAACCATGAGAGTCTCTGGTGTAATAGGAACAGGGGTAAGGGGGTGGTAACTGACCAGTGAAGATTCCAAGTAAATGCCTGGAAGTGGTACATGAAGAAAGGAAGGCAAGTAAGGCGGGAAACAGTGGAAGCACTTGACATATGATGGTGGGCAGAGAGTCAAACTATGAAGGAGTGCCGCGGTGGATGTCCGTACAATGCATGAGTGGGTGGCAGTAAAGGGTTGGCCATAGTAGACGACTGTCGAAAAGAAATGAAGTGTGCACCAGATATGATTGTGATACTAATGAAACACATTTTACGCGCTCCTTTATGTGTGTACTAAGGGAAGACTAAAGTCTGAGTGGGCTGATGTGTGTGAGCGTACACACACACCTACACATCCCACACACACACCCCCCACACAGACCCACACAGACCCCACCCACACCCACACACGCACCCACGCACCCACACCCCCACACCTCACACACACCCACCCACACACCACCACACCCCTAGACACACTACACATACACCCCACATACCCCCCCCCACACCCACACAACACCACATACCCACACAACACCACACACCCACACACCCACACACCCACACGCACATACACCCACACGCGCACACGCACACCCCCACCCCCACATACCCCCACACACACACCCTCACACCCACTCACACACATCCACACACACCCACACACACACCCAGACACACCCTCACACCCACCCACACACACCCACACAACCCACACACACACATCCACACAACCCACACCTCCACACACACACACACCAACAACCACCCATACAACCATATACTATCTGTGCGTACAGAAGAGCCCAGTGTCATCTACATTGATGAGTACTTCACCCCGACGGGTCAGAGTCTGGTGACCGCAGCCACTGTCCTCACACTCATCCTGGGACTCATCTGCAACACAGTGGTCCTGGTCTTCTTCTACAAGGTCATAGTCACCAAGGCCGTTCAGGTCAGTGGTCCCAAGGAGATTGGCAGAAAGGGAGATTGGCAGTAAGGGAGATTGGCAGTAAGGGAAATTGAGAGAGACTGGGTAGAAAGAGAGAGATTGCGAACGAACAAACTTTATTTTCAAAGCATTGGGCACGCAGGCCCGTCTGAAAATTTGCCCATCACCTCTTACGTTATTTCATTTATACATCACTTATGAAAATAATCTTAGACAACAACAGAACAATATGGGGAGACTGGTAGAAAGGGAGATTGAGAGAGGCTGGTAGAAAGGGAGATCGAGAGACTGGTAGAAAGGGAGATTGAGAGAGGCTGTTAGAAAGGGAGATCGAGAGACTGGTAGAACGGAAGATAGAGAGACTGGTAGAAAGGGAGATCGAGAGACTGGTAGAACGGAAGATAGAGAGACTGGTAGAAAGGGAGATTAAGAGAGGCTGGTAGAAAGGGAGATCGAGAGACTGGTAGAAAGGGAGATAGAGAGACTGGTAGAAAGGGAGATTGAGAGACTGGTAGAAAGGGAGATCGAGAGACTGGTAGAAAGGGAGATTGGGAGAGACTGGTAGAAAGGGAGATTGAGAGAGACTGGTAAAAAGGGAGATTGAGAGAGACTGGTAGAAAGGGAGATTGAGAGAGACTGGTAGAAAGGGAGATTGAGAGAGGCTGGTAGAAAGGGAGATCGAGAGACTGGTAGAAAGGGAGATTGAGAGAGGCTGGTAGAAAGGGAGATCGAGAGACTGGTAGAAAGGGAGATTGAGAGAGACTGGTAGAAAGAGAGATTGTGAGAGACTGGTAGAACGGAAGATAGAGAGACTGGTAAAAAGGGAGATTGAGAGAGACCGGTAGAAAGGGAGATTGGGAGAGACTGGTAGAAATGGAGATTGAGAGAGACTGGTAGAAAGGGAGATTGAGAGAGGCTGGTAGAAAGGGAGATCGAAAGACTGGTAGAAAGGGAGATTGAGAGAGGCTGGTAGAAAGGGAGATCGAGAGACTGGTAGAACGGAAGATAGAGAGACTGGTAGAAAGGGAGATTGAGAGAGACTGGTAGAAAGGGAGATTCGGGAGAGACTGGTAGAACGGAAGATAGAGAGACTGGTAGAAAGGGAGATTGAGAGAGACTGGTAGAAAGGGAGATTGAGAGAGACTGGTAGAAAGGGAGATTGAGAGAGACTGGTAGAAAGGTAGATCGAGAGAGACTGGTTGAGAGGAAGATTGAGAGAGACTTGTAGAAAGAGAGATTGAGAGAGACTGGTAGAAAGGGAGATTGACAGAGACTGGTAGAAAGGGAGATCGAGAGAGATTGGTTGAGAGGAAGATTGAGAGAGACTTGTAGAAAGAGAGATTGAGAGAGACTGGTAGAAAGGGAGATTGACAGAGACTGGTAGAAAGGGAGATAGAGGGATACTGATAGAAACAGATATAGAGAGAGACTGGTAGAAAGGGAGATTGAGAGAGACTGGTAGAAAAACATACTGACCAATATAAAGATGTCAATTGAAACGAGAAAAAGAGTGTTGAGATGCTACATAGAACCTGTACTTTTATATGGATGTGAAGCTTGGACAATGAGCAGTCAAGCTGAAAAACATCTGATGGCTGTAGAAATGTGGTTCCTGAGGAAAATGCAAAGAATACCATGGACAGCCAGAAAGACCAATGAACAAGTCCTTCAAGAAAGAAATGAAGATCGTAAACTGCTTAGAGACATTAGACGTAGACAGTCAAATTTTTTTGGAAATGAATTGGAGAACTTGGTGACTACTGACAAGATCAAATCAAATCAAATCAAATCAACTTTATTTTCAAAGGGTAACAAATTGGGCACGCAGGCCCGTCTTACATTCGGCCCTTCCAATCACTCGTCTTTCGTTCATCAAGAGCATTATACATTTACATAGGAAGAAAGATAAACATTGTGAAATGAATGTTGTAAACATAATCAAGACAAATTACCATGTTATGAGGCCCATCTCCCATCTACCCATACATCACCCCACCCACACACACACACAGCCAGGGACACATACATACCCCACCAACCAACCAATCCTCCTCCCGCACATCCCTCACCCACACACACTGCCCTCACCTGTTCCTCCAACCAAAACACATTCGCCACCCACAAACATCCCCCACCAACCCAGACATCCCACGCCCACCAACATATACATCCTAACCCACACATCCTCTCCCCACCCACACCTCCAACCACCCATCCCCCACCTACATCTCCATCTACCACATATTCCCCACCCACGCACACACACCCCCCACCAACCTACACATCGCACATCCACTCAAACATCCCCAAACCATACACACACATTCCCACCAACTGACATCTCCCTACCCCGACACACACACACACACACACACATCTTCCTAACCACCTATACATCCCAAATCCACTCACATACACCCCACCAACCACACGTACATCCTCCACCCACCCACACAATCCCTAACCCAGTACCCCACCACACACACCCCCCACCCGCACATCACATACATCCTCTACCACGCAATATTCCCAACCCACACACCGCACACATATCCCTCACCAACACATCCCACACCCACATACCACAATGCATCCCCACCTACACACCACACACATATCCCCCACCCACATACCACACAATATTCCCACCCACACAGATACCCTGACCCATCCACCCCACATACCCCCACCCACACACACATACCCCACCCACACAATATCCCCAACCAACACACCACGCACCTCTCCCCACCCACACATGCGTTTCCCACCCATCCACTAACACACACTCACTCACGCACACATCCTCCACTACGCACCCACACACCCCCACACACCCCCAACCAAACATCTCTCGATCACAATACCCCTACCCACACAATCCTCCACCCACTCACGCTTCCCACTCCGACACATACACATCCCTCACCCACCTACGCATCCCTAAGCCACTCACACACCCCCACCCACACATTCTCCATCCACGCACACATCTCCCACTCACACACCCCCACCACCCACACATACTTCTCCCAACCATCACACACCCCCTACTCACCCACACATATCTCCCACCCACACACACACATCCTCACCCATACCACCACAAACATACCTCCCATCGACACACCATGCATATATCCCCCACCAACACACCGCACACATATCCCAAACCCACACACCATACATTTCTCCTCACCCGCCCTTACATCCCCAATCCACCCACACAATCCCCTACCCACACAACTCCGCCACCAACACATACTTCCCCAAACCATCCACACATCTCCACCCACCCACACATCTCCCCCACCCAAACACACATCCCCCGCACCCGTCCCATACACATATCCTCCACCCATACACACATTCCCCACAACACAGACCAAGGGGAAGACCTAGAAGCAAATACGTGGATGGCTTGGCCTTTTGGCATGGTCGAGACAGAAAAACGGAGCTGATCCACGACTCTGGTGATCGAGTGAGGTGGCAAAACATGACCGACCACGCTTAACGGCATGGCACATGATGGATGGATGGTAGAAAGGGAGATAGAGAGATACTTGTAGAAAGAGATATTGAGAGAGACTGGTAGAAAGCGAGATTGAGAGAGACTGGTAGAAATAGAGATGGGAGAATAACAAACAAACGAAGAAACTTAATTTTCACAGGGGTACAAATTAGCTCGTAGCCCCATCATGAATGTTACAATTACATGGAAAAATAAAACATTGTAAAATGAATGTCGTAAACATGAACGATGGCAGACAGACTGACAGATACACACGTATACATCCGACAACACACACACACACACACACACACACACACACACACACACACACACACACGCACGCACGCACGCACACACACACACACACACACACACACGTGGTGTAGACTGGGAAACCATGACCGCGAGGTCATGGCAAACGGAGAGTTCCCTGTGAACCAACCTGTCTGTCGGTTAGTTAGTGATTTAACATACGTTGTCTGTTTAGAGTTCCCTGTGGACTGACCTGACTGTCGGTTAGTTAGTGATTTCACACACGTTGTCTATGCAGAGATCCCTGTGGACTAACTGTCTGTCGGTTAGTTAGTGATTTCACACACGTTGTCTATGCAGAGTTCTCTGTGGACTAACTGTCTGTCGGTTAGTTAGTGATTTCACACACGTTGTCTATGCAGAGTTCCCTGTGGACTAACTGTCTTTCGGTTAGTTAGTGATTTCACACACGTTGTCTACGCAGAGATCCCTGTGGACTAACTGTCTGTCGGTTAGTTAGTGATTTCACACACGTTGTCTATGCAGAGTTCTCTGTGGACTAACTGTCGGTCGGTTAGTTAGTGATTTCACACACGTTGTCTATGCAGAGATCCCTGTGGACTAACTGTCTGACGATTAGTTAGTGATTTCACACACGTTGTCTATGCAGAGATCCCTGCGGACTAACTGTCTGTCGGTTAGTTAGTGATTTCACACACGTTGTCTCTTTAGAGTTCCCTGTGGACTAACCTGTCTGGATGTTACTTGGCAAAGTGTCTGGCGATGTTGTACAGCGCCATTGGTGATGTGTCCGACCTTTTGAGCGATACGGAGGAGAAATGCAGGTAAGTGAGTCGAATAGCGTCGAAGGCTGAAGACCTCCACTGACTTCTTGGTCAGATCGACATCAAATCAGGGCATCACTCCAGAATAGAGGCCAGCATACCTAAATGGATACGAGTACTCGCTCTTAAACTTCCGGTGTGCTGATGCCGAGGTAGTGTGTTTAACCCCTACATTGGTCAGCTGGACTAAGATTTTGACTTCTTACCCTTGACTTGGGGACGTAAATAACAACTACGTATGAAGTCGGAGTGCGTTCGCCTGATGGCGAAGGACACTGGTAATAGGGAAAGCTATCCCACACGCAAAAAAATATATTTACTGTAGACTACGCTTGAGTTCAAAGTGCGCACACGAGAAAAAAACAACCGAAACAATTTGAGAACAGGATAGGATCGATTACGCGACCACATGTATACACAATTCAAGATTGGTGAATCAGTCATGCCCACATGTGGATTGGCGCCGCAGACAGCAGAGCACATACTCCAGGACTGCCCAAAATAGGACATATCTATGCAAACCTTCTGACTTAGAGAAGTAACAAAGGAAGATAAAACTCTATGGACCACAGAGTGAACTAAAAAAGTGAATTTGTATTCAAGAGACACCATTGCAGATATAGACAATACATTTCGAAAGATATTCGAGAGGCGAACGAAAGTAAAAGACGAAGAAGGTGG
This sequence comes from Cepaea nemoralis, assembly GCA_014155875.1. Lineage (NCBI taxonomy): Eukaryota > Metazoa > Mollusca > Gastropoda > Stylommatophora > Helicidae > Cepaea > Cepaea nemoralis. Next base: position 123,375 of record JACEFZ010021971.1, on the reverse strand, counting down.
TGTTGAGTTGAATTACGACCCGACATCACTGCACTCAGGACATTCCCATACGTCCCCCGTCCCCTCGTTCAACAGCCAGCGAAGCGTCATACTACTAATCGTTCCCACCGCTATCTGATTAAAAGTTCTCCTGGTCTTCCCTATCAGTTTTGAGATTCCCAGAACCCCTGCCGATCCCCCGCAATCTCATTCTTTCCACATATGAGTTCTCAATCTGTTCCTCCGCCTTCTCCACCTGGTCCCACAAGCGCACGACCACCTCCCCCTTGTCCATAGGCAAGATACCACCAAGAGGTGCGTTCCCTGCTAGCCTATCAGCCTGTTCATTCCCCGGTACACCAGCATGGGCAGGGCACAATTTCCATACAATTCTCACAATCTGTGACTTCTGAAGCGACGAGAGCCATTCCACACGAAACATTCCTTTCTCTACCTTGCTAAGCATACTCTTTGAATCCGTATGAATACAACGTGTGTTGCAGTAGTCTCCTCTAGTCACCAGAATGCCGCTGCTACTGCCTCCACCTCCATTCTCATGCTGGAGGTCGTAGTCTCATATGCCAGACTCTCCTTTTTTAAGACTCACCCATTAGCCTTTGCAATAAAGCCCCAGCCACTACGTCTGTTTCTCACCACTGACCCATCGGTGTAGATGACTATGTCACCTTGATGTGTAAAAGTCGCTTAAAAGTCGACAGGGTCAACTTCATTGCACCGGGTTTTATCCCACATGGCTCGGTCTCTTTCCGCAGCACGGAAAGCGTCGCACAAAGCACGAACTCCGTAGCTTTAAGCGACGACCCACAGGAGTCTTCGAAACATTTAACTCGTAAACCGAAGGACGCGGCCCGGAATCGAACCCATGACCTTCGGAGCACGAGTCAAACGGTTTAACCACTTCGCCACAGAGACACAGAGACACACCTTGATGTGTATTGCTCTGGATCAGCTGTTGCATTTCAAACTCAGTGCGGCCCGCTAGTAGTGTTTCGACCTCTCTGTAACGCCCTCGTCTCGGGCGGCATGTTCTTACTGTGTATGGTGACTCCCAGGTGTTAAAAAATATGTAGTTATTTCTCGCATCCACAATCAGATGCTGGTGATGACTGCTTGTTGGCTCTTGTCAGAAATTCTAAACTCCTTAGTGAGTGTAAACACAGAACCCGCAGTCAACAGGTTGCACGATTTATTGCCTGGTAAATTTCGCTGCGCCTGGGTAGGTGCATACCGCAGAGTTATAAATTACATGAAGTGAATGGGTTTTTTTTTTGTGGCATATCCTATTTGCAGGACATCGCTGTCAACACCAGCATTTTACTGCTGCTGTTGATGTCTTGGCGAGTTTACGTTCAGTAGTTTACCATTACTTTCTGAACGAACTGCTCCCATACCATCACGTTAAAACCCAGCGCAACGCGGTCTGCTGCCAAATCGTTCGCAGCTGTGTTTCGAACGCAGGTAAGCGTGCTTACGAATCGCGTCCTTAAGCCCTTAGCCACGGAGACCAGCATGAAGTGAATAGATGAACCATATTTTGGCTGAAATATTTAACACACAGTTACTGAAACTGTTCTGATGTGGCACAATGATACCGACAGGCAAGCTATGTTACCGCGAAGACAATAATCTTCCGCGATTATCGATTTGATATTAATGCGTTATGTGCGTATGCTCCTCTGTCTGTCTGTCTGTCTGTCTGTCTGTCTGTCTGTCTGTCTGTCTGTCTGTCTGTCTGTCTGTCTGTCTGTCTGTCTGTCTGTCTGTCTGTCTGTCCGTCCGTCCGTCCGTTCGTCCGTCCGTCCGTCCGTCCGTCCGTCTGTCTGTCTGTCTGTCTGTCTGTCTGTCTGTCTGTCTGTCTGTCTGTCTGTCTGTCTGTCTGTCTGTCGCTTCACCCATCAGTCTCTCTAACTGTCTGTCTCTCTGCCTGCCTGCTGCCTGGCTACCTGTCTATATAGCAGCCTATAGCACACCACGTGACAATGAACACCAACAGCAAACATATTCCCCCAGGATCAGGTTTGCCCTGCCTCTCAGCATGGACCTCATCTGCATCAACTGCTTCCTCATGATTCTCATCGAGCGGACCATCGCCATCCACTGCCCAGAGTTCTACAGGTCAGTCACCATGTACGCCTCACTTAATGTCCACTTTCACGTCATGAAGCTCTCTGTGTATATGGTCCTACCCACAAATTTCGGGATCAATCGGTTCTCACTGGAAGGTGTGGTTAGTCTCACCCCGGGCGCCCGGACTTCCCAAGACATTTAGTTGCAGCTATTTTAGGCTACGATGAACTAGGGTTACAGGTCAGTAGGAAAAATAGAAACCCCTCTTCGAAAAGGATTTAAGCTCATGGCCATTTGTCCGGCAGGCAAGTGTACTGACCACTGCGCAACTATTTCTTCATTGCTTAGAATTAACGTTTCTTTATTATTCGGTTCTAGAAAGTGTCAAATAGTAAAATTTCTAAAAGATTTAATGGCATCAAGAGATGCAGCCCCAGAGTTGTCATTAATTGCCTGTGCCCGTTTTCTCTGTTAACTAGTTACGCGAATGGGCGTCGTCGGGTTTGTTTCATGAACATGTGCGAACGGACTAAGCACGAAGTTTTGAACTCTTGTCCATGTTCGTGCCCATTAGAGCGAATTAAGAAAGATATACTGGCCCACGATTGCGATACTAAATCTACAGCTGTATGGGACTAAAGAGGAATTCCGAATAAACAGTCGAGTTTATCATTAGAACTCGTCTGACAGTGCACAGATCCCAACACAAGCAGAAGTTTTATGAGCCAATGTTCTTATAAGAATAATCCAGTGATGTTGACAACTAACATCACAGTAGACCATGCTAAGAATAAAGTATTAACATTTCAGTCGTGATCTTCAAAATGTAGAAGCCATTGATAGATCGTTGCCCTCGCCGAGTCTGTCGATCGTCCACTGGTTCAGTTGCGTTTGACATTTCATGCAAGTATTTGTATTGTCGAGTGTCAGCTGTTGTGTTGGTCCACCTCTTCCTCTTCTTTCAGTAACAATAACTTCCATCACTGCTTTGTCTAAACCGTTGTGACATTTAATATAACTGAAATATTTCAGTTTCAGAGTCATGTTGTTGTTTATGCGCCGGTTTTCTTCTGTGTTTAGATCTGGTAGAATGTCAATGTCTTTCTTCTGTTTGGTCCGCGGTATGGCCGTTGTCTCTGATGTATAGAGGAAGCAAACCTCGCATGCCGAAGCCCGACGCACTGACCTTTGAGGTGCATAGCTACCGGCACCTTGCCGTCTTAACAGACCATGGTTGCTACATACTAAAACTTATAACAACTACAACCCACGGCGGTAGCGAATGTGGTCAGACAAATTCGCGCAAGACCCGGAATGGAGTTAAACCTCTCCATAGTACAAAGCCTTGGCTGAATTGTAGAGGCCATGTGTTGCCCGTTGTCGTGTGTGTAAAGAATGAATGTCGTAGTAGTTATTTGTTCTTCTTTACCACTTTAGTGTCGTCCCTGGAGTGAGGGGAATCAACACCCACATTTGTTTTAATTCAATATCTCTATCCTGGAGATATCCAACAGACTCCGTCCACAACACTCCCTCAATCTGAAGACACCTTCTTCTCACTCTTACTCACCCCTGGATCATGCCCCTCTCATTCTTCCCCAACATAACATACTTGATAACTCTAGCTTCAACAAATAAAAACAAGAAATTTATTAAAGCAAAGAGTATATGTAGGAGAAGTGTGTGTGTGTGTGTGTGTGTGTGTGTGTGTGTGTGTGTGTGTGTGTGTGTGTGTGTGTGTGTGTGTGTGTGTGTGTGTGTATAATGTGTAGAATGTGTGACGTATACTCTAAATTGTATATAGACTCAGATCAGTGTTCAGGAGTATAGTCATTCTCATCACTGTGCTGAGAACACACTAGCACCATGCATTCCAGACGAGCAACCTCACCAAGGTGATGCTTCTCCGATCACGTGAAGACTTCCTCCGTTGTCTCTTGAACCACTAGGATTCTTGGACACCCATGACAAACACTGTCTAATGAGAGTCTTCAATCTAATTCCCACTATGAATTTCCTCTGTTATTTAACTGATTGTTAATCAGAAAATTCTAACCCTATTGTCACTGTTACTGGGGAAATGTTAATGGATCTAGTATCACTGGTTTTAAAGATTCCCCATATTAACACCACACTCTGAATGTTCTAGGTATTTCTATAAATTTGTATGAATGTTCCTGGTATCAGTAGTGTATATATACAATGTTCTGACTGTTCAGTGATACACCTATCACTTGCTAAACATCAATATCATCAGCATGTCCTGCTCAGCAGAAACCAGGTTCCCGCAAACCAACTTGGGTATAAGCCCAATGTAGCGGCCTCTCAGCAACTTCTGTCTTCAAATTCTGAGCCATCATCTTCTAAATTGTGTTCTAGCGTCACTGTCGAATATCATAGCACACATACGTGGATCTGTAAATGGAACCTGTAGAATAGAGAATACTATGGTGAGGGCAACTCAATCCTGGCCGGAATTAGGTGAGTGTAGGCCAATAGCAGCACTCAGATCTATAACAGAGATCTGATCTCTGTCATACGGCCAAATAACTCATCATATGATCTGAGACATGGCAACACCAGGAAAGAATAAAGGAACGGGTAGAAACCCAGCAGATGCCCTACTGGAAGATCCTACCATTTCACATTCCTCTCCTCCCTCTCAACCATCCTTAATCTCTCTAATTATTATTCCAGTACATTGTCCTCAACTCCCTGAGTAAAATGATATATCACTCAAGCTAGTTGAAGCCACACAATAGGATACTAGTGCCGACGCTCCTATGATACTTTCTAGAACAGCATTTATAGAACATTCTATCACTAATCATAATACATTATATCACCACACCTATAATACATTATATCACCGCACCTATAATACATTATATCACCGCACAGTACTGTACTCTATTCCTAATCATACTCTAAGTTAGATATGATTAATAGCCTACCATATGCCTATTCCGGTTGCTAATCGAAACTAGGCAATCACAGACTGGATCTATGTCCGCCGATAAATATCAACAATTTGACACCCTAATTTCTTTCATTGAACACAATTCGGAAAACTGCACCGATCTTTCCCACTTCAGAAATCTTGATCGAGTAACTCCACTTGTTTACCGCAACGATTTTTATATTGGGCTGGAGTGACGTCACCAAAAAGTCTAGACGCTGATCCGTCCAGAATCTGGTTTCCTCGTCCTGTTCTAGACTAACTGGAGTCAATCCACCGTCAAATTTGCTTTCATTTGGGGAAATTCTTTGTCCCGTACATCAATAGTTCAGTCTGTCTGTGAACTACAGAATTCCCCACATCACAGAATCCATCCCGCGTCTGTCCAGACTTTCCGTCCAGCACTTCAAAGGCTACTACCGCCTTGGCAGACGTTTGGCGTTGTTACTCGTTTCTCAAACAACCCACATCATAAAGATTCGCCGACCAGGGGTAAACATTTTGACGCGACTTATCTTGTTTCTCAGTTAGAAATGCCGATCGTGTGTAGACAGTTTTAACGACGTATTTTTCTCAGTCTGTACAACATCAAAGGGTCGGTTGTTTTTGCAGACTAATGTCGGGTCTTGTTTGTCATCGATCGCAACTAACAAGTTTATTTTCCGTGACACCCGTGCAGCACGATCCCTCTCTCGGCTTGCCTTGTTTACTCCAGAGGAAAGTAACACATCTGCAACAAGACAAGCTGCAGAAGCTGCCATATCAGCAAAGTAAGACTCTGTCCGCTTGTCGGAGCTTCCATCCTAGACCATTTGCTAACTAAGGCTTAGGGTATCATTTGCCCTGCCATGACATATAGTCTTAGGCTGCATTTCCTCGCACCAGGATAAGACATGTACCCTCTCAAATGCCCCACTCCTCCCGAAGCCGTTTGCGCGATGTTGGGTGTCAAGTTCGGTGAACCCCGCCCAACATTCAGCATAACAGAAAGCAGGTAGTATCGTCTACAGTCATACCTCAGTCATTCCTGACTCAGGCCTGACTGAAAGTACATCACTTTTAAGTGCGACGAAAGTTCCCCAAAAAGAGGATCGAAGAGGTGCCTCGGTATTATAAGAATGTCTGTCTCATCTCATATCATCTCATCAGGTTCCTATTGTACCTTGCGGTGTTGAGGTGAAGTATAAAAAGCGGGAGAGTGCCCACTTATGGGCTTCATGTATCAATATTCCCATGGATTCTGTTATTCCCTGCGTCCAACGTTTACGTGGTCGGCCTTTTCTTCTGCTTCCATCTGGTCTGTACATCATTGCTTGTTGTGGTATGCTGTTGACTGGTAATCGTTAACATTGTCGGGCCTAAATCTATTTGGGTCAGTCCGTTTATACTTCTTAGTTTTTCTACGAGCAGTATGAAGATCCCCTGTCGTCTTGCAAGGACAATCGCAGGTTTAGGACAAAAATCTGACTATTGGGAGTACATCCCCCATAAGCCCTGTTAGCCCATGACCTCGCTATCATGGTTTCCCGGTCTACACCACGAGAAGGTGTAACAGTGTAAGAATGTCTGTGTAACAGTTAATTTAAAACACCTCAGTTGTCTTCTTCAGTTGTTTGTGAAACGTGTGTCATAGACCTACTGCTACTTAATAACACACAGGGTAGGTCATTGACAAGTAATTTCTTTTCTCTCATCCAGCAATTCAACACACAGGCAAGCTGGTGAGTCGTTCCAACTCGGAATGTTTAATAAATGATCTCGAGCGTCACAAATATAGCAGGTATCGCTCGCTACACGGTAACCGTGCCGACTCAATACAATGGTGTCGGAACGGGTAACATAATATATCTGAAATATTTACACTGAGCCATCTATACACAGCCGTTCTCTCTGATCTAAGGGTTACACGACTTTCTCCGTGATCCCGTGTACTCTCGTCAGTGACGTGATGTGCGTGAGAATTGGTGGCGGTTCTCTCCGCGTCCGTGACTTACGGGGTATGTGAGCCGGTCGCTCAGAAAGCAATGGCAAACTACTGAGAATAATCTTGCCAAAAGATCAACATTCAGCCAAAAGATGCTGATGTTGACAGCGATGTCCTGTAAAGGATAAGCGAAAAGCAAAAACAATCTATAAACAAATGGTTATTTGGTTGTTTCGGGATTTGAAATTTAAATATTGAGCACAACCCACTACTGGCAACGCTGATCGTATTCTGGTATGAACCTAAGGCCTATCCACGTCAATATGGAAGCACTATACTTGAGTTTCGATCTCGTTTGAGCTCGTCAGTAGTGCATATCCCTGACCGGATCCGGAAACAACGAGGATAGGCCTTAGGTTCATACCAGAATACGATCAGCGTTGCCAGTAGTGGGTTGTGCTCAATATTTATATACACATGCTCGCAATCGTGCGCAATCTCGCCGTAGCACTTAACTGGCGTACAACGTCTCACTGTCGCATTCAATCAGAGCACACTGTGCCTCTCGCAGTTATAACACTCGTATTCTAACAATGACACCACGTAGCAGCCTCAATCTCTTTCACACATTTGATATAAGTAGTCTCCTTTCAAACAGGTCTGTCTCAGTTGCTAGTCTAACACCGTCTCGTTCAGATTAGCTCTCTGACACGTTCAACGAATCGATCCCGCATACTGCCACGGGACGATGCACACACGCTACATTTTAACTTTAATTTACTTGCTGGTTCTCTGCCAGAGACTCTTTATGTTGCTTATCCTCGGTTATTTCTAAAGTCAATTTCCTTCTGCCTTCTTTTGTTGTCAATAATGGAAACACGATATTCATTTTTGTGGCATTTTCAATTTCTTCATTTCTGATTTTTATTTTTGGTGGGCAATCAGACTTTTTGTTTTGTCCTTGGAGATTACTTTTTCGTTCTTGAAAATATTTTGACCTTGTGTCTTTTAACAGGCAGGATTAAATCTTCGATTTTCTTGACACTTTTTGAGAAAAAGATAATTTCGTCTGCATATCTGAGTTCTGGATCTGGATTTCCACAATTTATGAACGGATCAAAATTGTCCGAGGTCACATCATTTTTGACGTTTCTCATTTTATTTTCTGCGTAGATGCTGAACGTAGTATTGAACGTGAGTGCAGCCGTGTCATGTTTCCGTTTGGAAGTTAAATCAGCTTCATGTTGTACCTTTGAAGATAATTGTATAGTATGTTCGACAGCTGCTGATATTAAATACAGTCGAAGGCCGTGCTGCAGTCCTTGCAACATGTATAAAGATCAACATTCTCGTAGATGGTTCTCATATTGAAGAAATTGTCGCAGGTACCTCTACAATGAATACCACGGGCAGACATAAAAAACA
>JACEFZ010021971.1:97500-110000 GCA_014155875.1 Cepaea nemoralis | reverse complement strand
GTACCCGTCACAGTTTAGCAAGGTGGAGCGGATTCGCCTCCAGATGGAGATCAACGGCACCTACTTGGTCGTTGCTTTTGGTAAGTGTGGAAGTACTGGGAGATGTGGGGGTACTGGGACTTGTGGGGCCACTGTGAGATGTGGGGATACTGGGAGATTTGGGGGTACTGTGAGATGTAGAAGTGCTGGGAGATGTGGGAGTACTGGGACTTGTGGGGGTACTGTGAGAAGTAGAAGTGCTGGGAGATGTGGGAGTACTGGGAGATGTGGGGGTACTGGGAGATTTGTGTGTACTGTGAGATGTAGAAGTACTGCGAGATGTGAGAGTACTGGGAGATCTTGGAGTACAGTGAGATGTGTGGGTACTGGGAGACGTAGAAGTGCTGGGAGATGTGGGGGTCCTGGGAGATGTGGGGGTACTGGGAGATGTGGGGGTACTTGGAGATGTGGGGGTACTTGGAGATGCGGGGGTACTGGGAGATGTGGGGGTACTGTGAGATATGGGGGTACTGCGAGATGTGGGGGTACTGGGAAATGTGGGGGTATTGGGTGATGTGTGGGTACTGGGTGATGTGGGGGTACTGGGTTATGTGTGTGTACTAAGTTATGTGTGGGTACTGGATGATGTAGGGAGATGTGGGGGTACTGGAAGATGTGGGGATACTGGGAGATGTAGAAGTGCTGGGAGATGTGTTAGTACTGATAGATGTAGAAGTGCTGAGAGATGTGTGGGTATTGGGGGATGCAGAAGTGCTGGGAGAAGTGGGGGTAGTTGGAGATGTGGGGATACTGGGAGATGTGGGGGTAGTTGGAGATGTGGGGATACTGGGAGATGTAGAAGTAATGGGAGATATGGGGGTACTGGGAGACTTGGGGGTATTGTGAGATGTGAGTATACTGTGAGATGTGGGGGTACTGGGAGATGTGGGGCTACTGGGAGATGTGGGGGTTGGACTTTTATCTGTGGGGGTACTCTAAGGTTTTGGGGTATTATGAGATATGAGGGTACTGTAAGATGTGGGGGTACTGGGAGATGTAAAAGTACTGGGAAATGTGGAGGTACTGGGAGATGTAGAAGTATTGCGACATTTGGAGGTACTGGAAGTGGAAGATGTGAGGGTACTGGGAGATGTGGGGTACTGGGAGGTGTAGATGTACTGGGAGATGTGTGGGTACTGGGAGATGTGCGGGTACTGGTAGATTTGGGGGTACTTGGAGATGTAGATGTACTTGGAGATGTGAGGGTACTGGGAGGTGTGGGGGTACTGGAAGATTTAGAAGTACTTCAGATGTGGGTGTACCGGGAGATGTGGGGGTACTGGGAGGTGTAGTAGTACTGGGAGATGTGGGGGTACTATGAGATGTAGAAGTACTGGGAGATGTGTGGGTACTGGGAGATGTGGGAGTACTGGGAGATGTAGAAGTACTGGGAAATGAAGAAGTACTGGGAGATGTGGGGGTACTAGGAGGTTTAGTTAGTTAGTTAGTTAGTTAGTCGACAGATCATCCTCATTGCACATCGAACCATTCAGTCCATAAGTGCTCGGATCCCCTCCTCAGCAAATCCCGCAACGTGTAGCGGCTAACGACGCCAGTTCTGTGTTGGTTTATCAATCTTCTTTGGCTTCCTGCGTAGTGTTCTTGTTTGGCCACCCCTCTTTTAATTTGCTGCTCTCGCAGTCTGGCCATTGTTGTAGATTCACAGTCATCACTTGGTTCTCGCAAAAGTCTTACTTCTCGTAGAGCATTCAGAATATCGGCCTGGTCCATGGCACGTCCGCCCTCCACAGTAGCCTCACCTGCGAGCTTGTCAGCCCGCTCATTTCCTTGTACTCCCGCATGCCCTGGCACGAAGATGAAACTAATCTTTGCCAGTCGAGACCGCTCCAGAGGCAGCAACCATTCTCTTCGGATCGACCCCTCCTCTATCCTCTTGATCATGTTCATTGAGTCGCTAAGGAAACAAGCCCTAGTGAATGTCTGTGTCTCGAGCCATGTTATTGCTTTACTTACTGCCATGACTTCCATGGTCAGGCTACTTGTGGTTTCAGTGAAAGCACCAGAGTCCTCCTTCACAATTCTCCCTCCGGCCCGAGCTGTAAAGGCCCATGAGCTTCTCACATGTCGGACGACCGACCCATCTGTGTAGATGACCGCGTCACCGTCTAGCGAATTCTCGAAAATCAACGCTTGTACTTCAGCCTCAACAGCAGCCGGAATTTCTTGTCTGCATTTTCTATCTAGTTGGATGCAAACTGAAAAGGATGTGCAGAAGTCTGTTGGCACTTGCACCCACTCCTCGCCAGGTTCTAAGTCCTCAAGTGAACACACCTGTTGAAGAATGTCTTCGGCTTGACCCATCCACGACCGTCCTCTTTTTAACCTGCTGCCCTTCACCTTCCTAATTATTAGGAGGTTTAGAGTTGCTGGGAGTCGTGGTTGTCTTAGGAAGGCTGAAAAACTGGCAGATGTATAATTATCGGAAGATGTTTAAGTACAGAGTGATGTGGAATTACTGGCAGATGAGTAATTATTGGAAGTTGTTTAAGTACAGGGTGATGTGGAATTACTGGCAGATGTGTGGATACTGTTAAAATGGATGTACTGAGATGTGTAGAAGTCCCGGGCTATGTTGAAGTACTGGGAGATGTGGTAGTACTGGGAGATGTGGTAGTACTGAGAGAGGAGGTAGTACTGGGAGATGTGGTGGTACTGGGAGATGTGGTAGTACTGGGAGATGTTGACGTACTGGGAGATGTGGTAGTACTGAGAGATGTGGTAGTACTGGGAGATGTGGTAGTACTGAGAGATGTGGTAGTACTGGGAGATGTGATAGTACTGAGAGATGTGGTAGTACTGGGAGATGTGGTAGTACTGAGAGATGTGGTAGTACTGGGAGATGTGGTAGTACTGGGAGATTTGGTAGTACTGGGAGATGTGGTAGTACTGGGAGATGTGGTAGTATTGTGAGATGTTGAAGTACTGGGGGTGTAGAAATACTGAGATGTGGGAGTGCTGAAAGATGTGTAGATACTGGAGTGTGGAAGTACTGGCAGATATGGAAATACTGAGTGCATGGTTATATTGGGAGTGTGGAGGTAAGGAGGTTGAATGTATTGGGAGTGTGGAGGAAAGGAGAGGGAATGTATTGGAAGAGTGGAGGTAAGGAGAAGGAATGTATTGGAAGAGTGGAGGTAGGGAGAGGGAATGTATTGAAAGAGTGGAGGTAAGGAGAAGGAATATATTGAAAGAGTGGAGGTAAGGAGAATGAATATATTGTGAGTGTGGAGCGAAGGGAAAAGGAATGTATTGGAAGAGTAGACCTCCGTCAAGATTTATACAATGTCCTTAGACCTACGTCAAGATTTATGAATTGTCCTTAGACCTACGTCAAGATTTATGAATTGTCCTTAGACCTACGTCAAGATGTATGAATTGTCCTTAGACCTACGTCCAGATTTATGAATTGTCCTTAGACCTACATCAAGATATATGAATTGTCCTTAGACCTACGTCAAGATTTATGAATTGTCCTTAAACCTACGTCAAGATTTATACATTGTCCTTACACCTACGTCAAGATTTATGAATTGTCCTTAGACATACGTCAAGATTTATACAATGTCCTTAGACGTACGTCAAGATTTATGAATTGTCATTAGACCTACGTCAAGATTTATACATTGTCCTTAGACCAACGTCAAGATTTATGCATTGTCCTTAGACCTACGTCAAGATTTATACATTGTCCTTAGACCTACGTCAAGATTTATAAAATGTCCTTAGATGCACGTCAAGATTTATACATTGTCCTTAGACCTACGTCAAGATTTATACATTGTCCTTAGACCTACGTCAAGATTTATACAATGTCCTTAGACCTACGTCATGATTTATACATTGTCCTTATACCTACGTCAAGATTTATACAATGTCCTTAGACCTACGTCAAGATTTATACAATGTCCCTAGACGCACGTCAAGATTTATACAATGTCCTTAGACCTACGTCAAGATTTATACAATGTCTTTAGACCTACGTCAAGATGTATAAAATGTCATTAGACCTAGGTCAAGATTTATACAATGTCATTAGACCCACGTCAAAATCTATACAATGTCCTTAGACCTGTGTCATGATTTATACAATATATGATACTGTTTACGATACTGTTTACGATACTGTTTATGAATTGTTTAGATACGTTTATGATTTTTACATTGTTTTAGACTGTTTATCATACTGTTTTTGATACTGTTTATGCATTGTTTAGATACGTCAAGTTTATAATTGTTTAGATACGTTTATGATTTTTATAAATTTTTGTCCTTAGATACTTTTTCAAGATTTATACTTTTTTGCCCTTTTTAGATACGTTATGATTTTTATGATTGTTTATGATTTTTATGTCTGTTTATACAATGTTTAGATATTGTTTATGATTTTTATGAATGTTTATGATACTTTTTCAAGTTTTATACTGATGTTTATGATATGTTATGATACTGTTTACGATACTGTTTATGATACTGTTTACGATACTGTTTATGAGACTGTTTATCATACTGTTTTTGATACTGTTTATAATACTGTTTACGATACTGTTTATCATACTGTTTATGGAACTGTTTATGATACTGTTTATGATACTATTTATGATACTATTTATGATACTGTTTATGATACTGTTTATGGTACTGTTTGTGATACTATTTATGTCACTGTTTATGATACTGTTTATGATACTGTTTATGATACTGTTTATGATACTGTTTATGATATTGTTTATGATACTGTTTATGATACTGTTTATGATACTGTTTATGATACTGTTTATGATACTGTTTATGCATACTGTTTATGATACTGTTTATGATCCACTGTTTATGATCCTTTTATGATACTGTTTATGATACTGTTTACAATACTGTTTTTGATACTGTTTATGCTACTAATTATGATACTGTTTATGGTACTGTTTATGATACTGTTTATAATACTGTTTGTGATACTGTTTATGATACTGTTTATGATACTGTTTATGGCACTGTTTATGATACTGTTTATCATACTGTTTATTATACTGTTTATGATACTGTTTATAATACTGTTTATGATACTGTTTATGGCACTGTTTATGATACTGTTTATGATACTATTTATGATACTGTTTATTGCACTGTTTATGATACTATTTATCATACTGTTTATGATACTGTTTATGATGCTGTTTATCATACTGTTTATGATACTGTTTATCATACTGTTTATGATACTGTTTATCATACTGTTTATGATACTGTTTATGAGACTGTTTATGACACCGTTTATAATACTGTTATGATACTGGTTTTGATACTGTTTATGATACTGTTTATTGCACTTTTTATGATACTATTTATCATACTGTTTATGATACTGTTTATGGTGCTGTTTATCATACTGTTTATGATACTGTTTATGATACTGTTTATCATACTGTTTATGATACTGTTTATGATACTGTTTATGATACTGATTTGTGATACTGTTTATCATACTGTTTATGATACTGTTTATCATACTGTTTATGATACTGTTTATCATGCTGTTTATGATACTGTTTATTGCACTGTTTATGAGACTATTTATGATACTGTTTATCATACTGTTTATGATACTATTTATGATACTGTTTATGACACTGTTTATGGCACTGTTTATGATACTGTTTATGCTACTGTTTATGCTACTGTTTATGCTACTGTTTATGCTACTGTTTATGATACTATTTATGATACTGTTTATGATACTGTTTATGATACTGTTTATGATACTGTTTATGATACTATTTATGATACTGTTTATGATACTGTTTATGATACTGTTTATGATACTGTTTATGATACTGTTGACGATACTGTTTAGCCAGTGATCTTCAGTGTTAAGACCTCGTAAAAACTTTGTATCTTTCTGATTCTCATTCCACAGTATTCTAAGAATTTTTCTGTAACATTTAAATTCAGTGCGAAACAGTTCATGGCCATATTAAGCCAATATAACATCGCAATTGTTACCCAGACATTACCGGAGATAAACACATTATCTTTTAGACAGCTGCTTGTACAAATAACCATCAAGATTACCCGGTGGAATCAAATAAGATTATTCAAGAAACTATACTGTCAATAGCAGAAGCCGGGATATAACTGCCCACAACACAGACACCTCCTGGGGACTGGGAGTAATTTGATTGCCATCGAGGTACCCATTGAAGCCTCTATGGGCAGTGTAGTCCCTTATAGAAGGCCATCACATCATCCGCACGGATCTCATTCTGTCGTTGACAATACAGAATTGTTGATGTTAACCCTGTGCTAATGTTATTCGCGAACCTCGTGTAAATCAGCATTGTCTTTATTTGTCCATCTCTATCTCAAAACTGTTCGTTCCTTTTCACACCTGACTAAATCAGAACTGTCTGTTTCTGCCGATTTTTGACTAATTTAGAATTGTCCATTCCTTTGAATCTTTTTGACTAAATCAGATAAGTCTGTTCCTTTCTATCTCTTACTATACTGGAATCTTCCTGTTCTTTCCATGCTTATGCCATGCTTAAGAACTTCCGTTCTCTTCCACCTGTGACTAAGCCAGAACTTTCCGTTTCTTTCAATCTGTATGACTACGTTACAATTTTTCGTTCCGTTGTTTCTCGGACTAACTTAGAATGTCCTTTTATGTCCATCTTTATAACTACACAGGAACTATCTATTCCTTTCTTTCTCTGTTAACAAACAATAACTTTTATTTTATGGCTACAAAGGTCCAGTTGGTTCCTTTTTCATCTCCGACTAAATCAGAAGTTTCCTTCTTTATGACTATATATGCACTTTCATTTCCCATTCATCCTTTCTATGACTAAATAAGCATTCTTCGTTCCTTTACATGTTTATGACCTTATCAGAAATATATAATCTTTATGACTTCATCAGAACTTTCTTCTCTTGTCAATCTCTGTGATTAAATCAGAACTTTCTTTTGGTTTTCATCTTTATGACGAAATAAGAACATTCTTTTCGTTTCCATCTCATTGATTAAATCATAACTTTCCGTTCCTGGCCTGGTAAGATATACTTTAGACTTTAGTGTGTAGACTCGTAGATATCAGTGCCGGTCACTTTCCGTTGATCATATCACAAGGTAGGACTTGTGTGCGTCCCATGACAACTATCTCGGAATAGTCATAACGTCTGGTGGGCGGTGCCTTTAAGAGATTAGAACAGTCATAACGTCTGTTAGGAGGTATCTTGAAGAGATTAAAACAGTCATAACATCTGATGGTAGGTGCCTTGAAGAGTTTAGAACAGTTATTACATCCGATGGGAGGTGCCTTGAGGAGATAAAAACTGTCATAACATCTGAAGGGAGGTGCTTGGAAGAGATTAGAACAGTCATTATATCTGATGGGAGGTGCCGTAAAGAGATTAGAACAGCCATAACATGTGATGATAGGTGCCTTGAGGAGATAAGAACTGTCATAACATCTGAAGGGAGGTGCATTGAAGAGATTAGAACAGTCACAACATCTGATGGTAGGTACATTGAAGAGATTAGAAGTCTCAACATGTGATGGTTGGGACTTGAGGAGATAAGAACTGTCATAACATCTGAATGGAGGTGCTTGGAAGAGATTAGAACAGTCATTATATCTGATGGGAGGTGCCGTAAAGAGATTAGAACAATCATAACATATAATGGTAGGTGCCTTGAGGAGAATAGACCAAGAATCGCTATGCAGCAAAAGCAGCCTTTTGCATGATGGAAAAAAACAAACTGAACCAATAAAATAATGTCAATTGCAACGAGAAACAGAGTGTTGAGTTGCTACATAAAACCTGTACTTTGGTATGGATGTGAAATGTGGACAATGAACAGGCAAGCTGAGAAACATCACACGGCAGTGGAAATGTGGTTTCTGAGGAAAGTGTAAAGAATACCATGGACAGACAGAAGAATCAATGTCTAAGACCTTCAAGAAACAAATGAAAACTGTAAACTGATTAGAGAAATTAGACGTGGACAATCACGCATTTTTGGACAGGCTGTGAAAAGAAATATAATAGATTAGAGAACTTGGTGACAACTGGCGAGACTTGTGGTGGTGGTTGGGGGGGGGGGGACACGAGGAGGGCAGTAAAGTAAATACCTGGATGGCTTGGCCACATGGCATGATCGAGACCAGAAAACTGAGATGGTCCACGACTCTGGTAGTGATTGTGTGATGGTGAAACATGACCGCCCAAGCTTATCGGCAAGAGACATGATGATGATGGAGCAGGTATTTTGCAGAACGTCGCTCTCATGACACCGACTAGAAAAGGTTAATATTACGCTTCAACCCGTATCTCTGTAGACCGGTCGGCATTCCAGAGGTGATGGGGTCAGTCGGCATTCCAGGGTCATGGGGTCAGTCGGCATTCCAGGGGTAATGAGATCAGTCGGTATTCCAGGGGTCATGGGGTCAGTCGGCATTCCAGGGGTCATAGGGTCAGTATCACGATGTCGCCTTTACTTCCGAGGAAATGTCCTGGTACCCATTGTAGGCTTTTTAGTCCTGGGAGTTCAGGTCAGAGTTCACCGACCTCGTCAAGGGGAACTGGAACTCTCGATCACCGAACCGGAAGCCTGGATGTGCTGCCAATCAAGGTATTCTTCTTCTTCTCTCCTACCCTTAACCTTCCTCCTCCCCCAACCCCCATTTGTGTGTGTTGCTGCTGCTTCACCTCCTTATCATCTTCTTCGTTATATCACTCCTGTCCGTCATTTCCATTCTCGTATACTTCTTCTTCTTCTTCTTCTTCTTCTTCTTCTTCTTCTTCTTCTTCTTCTTCTTCTTCTTCTTCTTCTTCTTCTTCTTCTTCTTCTTCTTCTTCTTCTTCTTCTTCTTCTGTCTTCTCTTCTTCTTCTTCTTCTTCTTCTTCGTCTCTTCTTGCCTTCTTCTTCTTCTTCTTCTTCTTCTTCTCTTCTTCTTCTTCTTCTTCTTCTTCTTCTTCTTCTTCTTCTTCTTCTTCTTCTTCTTCTTCTTCTTCTTCTTCTTCTTCTTCTTCTTCTTCTTCTTCTTCTTCTTCTTCTTCTTCTTCTTCTTCTTCTTCTTCTTCTTCTTCTTCTTCTTCTTTTACTGTTGCTGCTGCTGCTATTTCTTATAATATACCTCCTCTTATCGCTTCTCGCCGTCATTCCCATTCTCCCCACTCCCCCTCCCCCTGATCCTCTTCTTCCTAGTTCTTCCTCTTTTCTTGTTGTAGCTGCTGCTGCTGCTGCTACTACTACTCCTCCTCCTCCGCCTCCTCCTACTCATCATCTTCTTCGTCCTATCGCTCCTCGCGTCATTTCCCTTCGCCACCTACTTCTAATTTTTCTCTTTCACCACCACCACCACCACCACCACCACCACCACCACCACCACCACCACCACCACCACCACCACCCACCACCACCACCACCACCACCACCACCAACAACATCATCTTTTTTTTCTTCTACTTACTTTTCTCATCCTCCTCCTCCTCCTTCACTTGCCTCATCCGGAGCATACATCAATGATGATGAAACTTCCTCTCCGCCACCCGGTATTTTAAGGAAGTTGATATTGCCTTAAATATCATCTCCAGTCCCACACGTAACTACTACCTTGTTTTTGTCGCACATTGCCAGGTACGGCGGTGCTGGTGTTTTGGATACCAAGACAAATTATCATCTGTTTGTTTTGGCTAGAGATGATCAACCTGGCCAAGTACACGGTAAATATAACACATTCATCACCGTAGTACTACATATATGTATGTGTGTTTGCATGTGTGGTTTTGTGTGTGCAAGCATGCGTGTCTTGACATTATCCTGTACATTATTATTTTGTTTGCGCTCGCTTTGAACTCCAGCGTAGTCAATACACATGCTAATACCTCTAGTGCAATGGACATATGTTTGCGTGCGGATTAGCCGTCCCTGTTACCAGTGTCCCTCGCCGTCAAGCCAACCCACTCCGACTTATGAGGTACTTGTAATTTACACATCCACGTCAGGGTCGAGAACTCACCATTGTTGACCAACTAATCGGAGTAGGGGTTGAACCCGCAACCTCGACACCAGCATGCCGTCTGTTTAAGAGCGAACACACTTATCGATTCGGTCATGCTGATCCCTCTCCCCCCCCCCCCCCCCCCCCCCCCCCCCATTCCTGTAATTGAATCCGCTGTCTGTATCGCTCACATCGGCCCTGCTTCCTGGTCTCCAACTTGACTTTTATAAAACCATTTGTTGTTGTTGTTGTTGTTGCGTATGCCTTACAGGAAGTTGCAGTCAACACCGGCATTTTTCAGCTGCTGTTGATATACTAGGCAAGATTACGCTCAGTAGTTTGCCATTGCTTGTTGCTGGATCTTGTCTGCCACTCTAGACGTTGCATTGTTCGAGCCTATTTTCTTGTTTGCCACTCTAGACGTTGCATTGTTCGAGCCTATTGTTATTGATCTTTATGCCAGAAGGATTGCACCAGCGAAGCAAATTAAATCTGCTCAAGTGAAAGCCTGACGTTCTGTAAACCACTACGTCATTCATCCTGATGGATTAAGTACACATGCAATCTGAGCACCTACGAAAATTTGCGGAGTGCAGTGATAATATTTCGCTTGCAATTAAATTGAGCAAAAATCACATAAACATGAACAGAACGAAGCAATTATGGATATGGTATGTTTCTCACAAAATATTTCGCTCAGAACTAAACTGAGCGAAATTACAATTACAAGAAATTGAAAGACGAAATTTGGTAAACATGATTCTCACAAAGTGGTGTATATCTGGCTACGAGCAAACTGACACATGAATAATATTATAAATGATACTGTTATTTCTTATGCAATAAGTTACTGTCATTGAACGTAAAAAAAGAGAGTGCTGAAGTGCTACATAGAACCTTATTTGCTGTAAGGCAGTGAATCTTGGAATGTAAATAAACAAATTAGGAAGAATTTTGAAGCAACAGAGATGTGGTTCCTGAGACGAATGTTGCGATTTCCTTGGACTGCCAGAGTAACTAACGACAAGTTCCTGGAAGAGGCTCATGAACTAGAACATTATATACAACCAGAAGAATGAGACAAACACCTTTGTTTGGTCATGTGATTAAAATATAGGCATTGGAGAACATCGTGACAACTGGAAAGATCGAGGGGAAGAGAGGCACAGGCGGACCATGAGAAATGATGCTGGATGGAATGAGACGGTGGCATGGAGGACTATCAACAGCAGAGTTGATCCAGAACACCAAAGACCGAGATCTGGGGAGAGACATGAACGCCTACTCCAGCTGGCATGGTACTTGATGATGATGACTGAGTAAAATTATTAGTCTACGCCTGGTCGCCTTGTCTGAGAGATTTACATTTTCAATAGCAACTGTCACATTGCATCCAATACAGTTGACATATAGACAGAGGCACACACACAGACACATCAACACAAACAAGCATACACAGACACACATATTCAGACAGACTGACAGACATACATACAGACAGACATACAGACATATATACATACACATAAATAGACCGACAGTCAGACACACATACACATCTATGCATGCAGACACACACATACATATTTACGCATGAAGACACACACACACACACACACACACACACACACATATCGAGGCTGAACTGCTATTTATTTGATTAATTGACCAGCCCTCCCTAGTCATACCTGCCTAAACTCGGTACCAGCTAATGTTATTAGTAGTACAGGCAGCGGGCGTGATACCCTCCCCATGAGCCATCCAGTGTCGACTGGTCAAGGCAAATACACAGCTGGCTCTATATACCTATCCAGTGTCGACTGGTCAAGGCAAATACGTAGTTGGCTCTATATACCTATCCAGTGTCGATTGGTCAATGCAAATACACAGCTGGCTCTATATACCCATCCAGTGTCGACTGGTCAAGGCAAATACACAGCTGGCTCTATATACCTATCCAGTGTCGACTGGTCAAGGCAAATACGTAGCTGGCTCTATATACCTATCCAGTGTCGACTGGTCAAGGCAAATACGTAGTTGGCTCTATATACCTATCCAGTGTCGACTGGTCAAGGCAAATACACAGCTGGCTCTATATACCTATCCAGTGTCGACTGGTCAAGGCAAATACACAGCTGGCTCTATATACCTATCCAGTGTCGACTGGTCAAGGCAAATACACAGCTGGCTCTATATACCTATCCAGTGTCGACTGGTCAAGGCAAATACACAGCTGGCTCTATATACCCTATCCAGTGTCGACTGGTCAAGGCAAATACACAGCTGGCTCTATATACCTATCCAGTGTCGACTGGTCAAGGCAAATACACAGCTGGCTCTATATACCTATCCAGTGTCGACTGGTCAAGGCAAATACACAGCTGGCTCTATATACCTATCCAGTGTCGACTGGTCAAGGCAAATACACAGCTGGCTCTATAT
>JACEFZ010021971.1:92500-95000 GCA_014155875.1 Cepaea nemoralis | reverse complement strand
ACGAGTTTCGAACCGCAGTCTACTGCATGCTGACCATGACCTCACTGAGACCAGTCAAGAGAAAAATCATGGCACAAGTGGGTTGAAACAATTGTTACGTGTTTCATCAGCGTTTCAGACATTACCACTATCAACAGCAGTTGTCATCATCCGCAGCTCTTCATCATGTCTACCACTATCATCGTCATCTCGATTGTCATCCCCATCAACATAATTATGACCGCCTCTAAAATCATCATTATCGTTATTATAATCATCGTCATTATCAACCATATCTTCATCGCCGTCACCACCTCAAAAATCATTACAATCATTGCAGTCATTATCATAATGGATTCCTCCGAAGTCGGAGAGTGTCTGCCTGTACGGCGAGGAACCACCAGCCTGCACACAAAGCCAGACATGGGACAACGGATACTCACGCAAACCTCAGGTCCTGTATGACATCACACTGATGTTGGACAACAGGATGTCTTCATCCGACATACAGGACTTCACGCTGGAGATCACAGCCAGCGACATAAGCGAGCATTATCATAATTATCATTATAACCATCACAATAATATTATCATTAATGTCTGCTTATGCTTCACAATGATCGCATGACCGTTATCACCATCATCATCAGTATCATCATTGTCGTCCTCTTCATCATAATCATTATTATCATCTTCATCTAGGTAAGGAATCTAAGACAGGTTTAGCAAACCGGTGGGGAATTTACTTGATCCTAGACAATATTGCTCACAATTCATGGAATCAATTGAAGGACAATCGCAAGTCACAGATGCTGGAACTCTAATTACTCCTCCCCTCGCCGCCTAACGGTGTAAGTGGAAGATAACAACAACAACAACAGCAGCAGCAGCTGCAACAACAACAACAACAACAACAACAACAACAACAACAACAACAACAACAACAACAACAACAACAACAGCTATCTTCATCACTCATCGAGTGAGGATTCATTCATTCATTCATTCATTCATTCATTCATTCATTCATTCATTCATTCATTCATTCATTCATTCATTCATTCAGTAGCATGTCCTTTGCAGAACCTCGCTCCCATAACAACCCTCCGGAAAACCTCTCGATCATAAGCAAGATGTCCCGCGTCCGATACACCCATCTGGAGATCATTCGTGACATCCTGCACCCATCTTCTCTTTGGCCTTCCTCTTCCTCTCTTCCCAGGCATATACCCCTCCATTATTGTTCTCTCCAAACTTTTGTGACGTTTCAAGTGACCAAAATATTTCAATATTCTTTGTTTTATCGTCTTTAATAGCCAACCTTCTTCAATACTCAGCTCTTGAAGTGTCGATGCATTTGTTCTTTTCTTTACCCAAAATATTCTTAGAACTCTTCTATAACATTTATTTTCAAAGGCATTTATGCGCTGTTCAGCTTCGTTAGTCAGTGTCCAGATCTCACAGGCGTATGTTGCAATGGGAAAGATGCATGCTTTTAAAAATCTAATTTTTGTAGTTCTGTCTGTCCCAGTCTATAATGTATTCAACAATAACAACCATGAGTGACGATTGGTGTATACAGATATGTCTAGCACCATATACTTAAGACGAGTTCAGTTGTATAACAATGTTCTTTACTTGTACTTGTTTATGTGCTCCAAGTGAAATATAGGTATCTCTCATCTGATCTCATCATGTTCCTCTTGTACCTTACGGTGTCGAGGTGAAGTATAAACAACGGGAGAGTGCCCACCCATGGGCTTCATGTATCGATATTCCCATGGACTCTGTTATTCCCTGCGTCCATCGTTTACGTGGTCGGCCTCTTCCTCTGTTTCCATCTGGTCTGTACATCATTGCTTGTTGTGGTATGCTGTTGACTGGTAACCTACTTGCATGGCCAAACCATTTCACTTGCTGTTTTCTTATAAATCTAGTGCAGCTATAACCCCCACTTTAGTCCTGATTTCTTCATTTCTGACTTTATCTCTTCTTGATACATTAAGTATTCTTGTCAGGAATCTCATTTCTGTTGTTTATCTTTTCCCCTTTTATATCATTAAGTTTTAGTTCAGATATAAGTATGCCTATCGAAAAGAAACACGGACGGGTCAATACTTAATTTCAATACCTTCATACCTATCCAGTATAAGCGTGGCATGGCAAGGAGTCTATTTAGTCGAGCCTGAAAGATTTGCTCCGATGACACACAACAAGAGAAACTGGACACCCTTAACTAGACTCTTCTACAATCTAATTGATATTCAACCGACTTCATCAAGCGTCACTGCCAACCACTCAAACCGCTCCCCAAACTTCAAGTGTTTCGTCAGCTGATCGTTCGAAGGGACGACGTAATGAAACCAATACAAACAGTTGTAAACCAACATTCTTTGCTGCTGAAACACACGATACCTACTCCATCTGTATGAGTTGTAAAATACGGGTTAATATACAAGAGGAACAATTTCATTGCGCATCGTTTTATCCCACATTGCTCGGTCTATTTCAGTAGTGTGGC